>JABASD010002665.1:0-24860 GCA_019776165.1 Pogonognathellus flavescens
CAGATTTACGAGACGGGGATGGAATACAGGCTTCCAGGTGCTAAGGGATGGAGGATTGGATTTGGATTGGGACATTTCCAAATCCTTCCAAACTGACAGATTACAAATTGCCACTGGTTTTCCTTTAGTGGGATCAAGGAACTTGCATATTTACTTTGTTAGTATTTATTAAGTAGCGTAAGCATACATACGTAAGTTTACATACGTAGTGTACTTACAACGGAGCATAGCATGAGTTATTTTAGTCTTCGCTAAACCATAGCTCCCTACTACTCACTCGAGTTCGCCCTGGCTAAACTAAACGTAAGCTACTTTATAAGAATGGTGTCTAGTGTCTACGTCTGTCCGTGAGTGCTATAACTCACGAACGGATGACCACATTTCGTTCAAACTTCTCATACGTGATCTCTAGATCACAACAAAGGTCAAGTTCGAAAATGGAGTCAATCGATTACATTTAATGTTTAGTAGCGGAAGCTACTTTATAGGAACGTTCTGTCTGTCCGTCTGTGAATCACGTAATTCAATATTTCGAAGACAAATCAACTTAATTTTGTCAAAACAGTTAACAACAACAATTTACAACTCATTTGACAACAACCGTTGGTAAATAAGTTGACAAATCAATAATTTGACGGTAAACAACTATTGGGTGACATAGGTAATTGTGTACCCCTACTTACACCTACCCGTCATGTAAAAAGTATTTCATTTCTTGTTGTGTTTGAAGTATGGCAGATATCTAAATATGAATACAGCTAAGCTTTATAAAATGGATGCATTTAATAGAGCCAGCTATATAGGAGAAGCTGAGACACCTCCATTTGCATGAGTTCCCCATAAACTCCTTATCCCCTAATGACTATATGTCTTAACTCGCCCTTTCCCCACCCTTTCGCAAAATTAGCTTTCCTTCTTTCTAAGGGACTTCGAGTATACCTACGTTGCATTTTCTATGTATTGTACTCTAATAAAAGTTTGATTTGATTTTTGATTATTTGGGTTCTGCGCGATCTAACTAAGCAAAAATACTAATCAGTGTACATCGCAGCATATCCTCGATACTCTGAGATATAATATTAATCTTCCTTCACCTAATTGTAAGCTATGCTAAAAATAATCATGAATTTTATAACGGCCGGATTAAGAAACGTTTACTTTACCGTTGGTTCATGTACAGGTACTCCAAAGCGTGAATACAGCTAATTGTAAGCTTGATAAAATGGATGCATTTAATACAAATATCTAGGAGAAGGTGTGAGACCCCATTTATATGGGTTCCCCTTGAACTCCTATCCCATAATGACTATAAAATATAACTTAGTTTGCCCTTTCGCCCACCCACTCGCAAAAATAAGTTCCTTTCTTTCCCAGGGACTCTGAGTATACCTATATAAGTTGCACTTTCAATTTCAATGTGTAACTCAAACAAAAGTCTGATTTGATTATTTGGGTTCTGCGCGATCTGACTAAACAAAAGTACTGATTAGTGTACATCGCAGTTTTAGCTATAATATTCGTCTTCCTTCACCTAAGTTATGCTAAATATAATTATGAATATTATATCTCCAGGATTAAAAAAACTTTCACTTTACCGTTTGTTCATGTAGAGGGATCCCAAAGCAGGGAAGTATTTGCTCCTTCGCTATTTTAGGATTGTCTCTTCCACACTCAATATGAGGAACGAATTCTCCTAATGCCTGTCCCTTCTCATTTTCTGCATTAATGACTATGGCAAAGGCATCATACGCAGCTAAAATTAAGAAATGATACATGCAGGTACTAAATTATTTCCACAGTACATTTTTCAATGAGTCCTGCATTAATAAATTGGGCTTTTAATGACAAAGTTAACTATTGATTATTGTAAGTGTACCACACCATGAATGGTGACTCGCAACCATCCTTTCAGTTCTTTTCCACCCACAGAAATCGGATAGACATTGATTTCCCCAGGACTGGAAGCAATCATCGGATAAGTCGTAACGTCATCATAGAACTGTAAACGGCAGCTGTTATCGTGGCAAGTACCCACTGATGGGTCAAAGTTTGCGAAGCGATTTGATCCAATACTGCCGGTTGTAGTTGATCCAGAGGTGGGAAAAACTGGAAGGGCCCCACACAATTTATACTGTGGTCCAACACCTATCACATCCTCTTCTTTGTCTGTATACGACTCCCATGCATCGTTATGTTTCAGTACTTCTGTCATTAAAAGTAACACAAGCAGTACCCGTTTTGACCAGGTCTGTCCAAATAATTCCATTCTTCAGTATTTAGATATCAAGCTGCGGAAATGACATCACAGTAGCGGTTGCAAAGAAGATTATAATATTCTCCATATCTCAATTCCCTGTTATTATTTTCCCACAATTTTCATCCTGAATGAAAAATGTTTTGTAGAATTTACAAAAACAAAGATAGGAGTGAAGTACTACATATTCATTCTCTTTCACTTTGGAAACGTCGAAATTACATTGTACCGTCGACAAATAATTTTGGACCCTGCTACCACCGTTACCAGCAACACCCATTACTCTGTGTCGAATTATATAATAATAAATATAAACAGTTTGTGGTTTCTCAGATGAGGAAAGGTCGATTTTTTGCCTGATGAGCGGAAAAATTAGAACTGGGACTGCTTGTTAATAAAATTATTCGGGTTGACAAAATTTTTTCAAGTCATTTTTCCAAATAATGTCGAATCTATTTGAATTTAGGCATAGGTTAATTTTTATTACAATTGTTATGCAGGTGGTATTGGTACACTGTAAGCTATGATATAAAGCTAGGATGGGTTCTTTTTGGAGAAGTATTTGTAATCATATAATATGTGCAGATTAGGTCGTTTACAAATGTACATTTTACAACAGAATTTATTTGTCTTAAATGGATTCATTGACTTGAGTAGTAGAATGCTGATTAAACGGAACATGTGAGGCAAAGGAATGAATATCTCTGTTATGAAAGCAGAAAAGCTAATTGTAAGTAAAAATCCCCAAATGGTAAAAATTGACTGGAATTTCAGGTGAAAGTTGAGTGGCACAGGTGCCTTTTCATGCCAAATAACTTTTGCTTTGTATTTATTTGCTCCCAGATTGTCTTTCCAGTGAGAGATATCATACCACCATTGAAGAAGACCCCTTTCCAAATAAATTGTCATTTGCCGAACAAAGTTTTCAGAAAACGCTCCCGATGATCTCCATCCGCGAGGAACTCTCCAAAACGGATTTAGAAGATGATGGCATCTGATATTTTTAATAACCTTTTCGTCTTTAACCAACATTTCACTTTTAGCCCAAGCTAAACTGTGATCTTCAAATCCAAGGGCTCCCTTGAGAGACAAATTAGTTGGAAGAAGATTCCTGTTATAAAGATCCAAATTGCCTGGAAATGCTGTAAAACTCTGATTTAGCTTATGTGTAATATTTTTCGAGTAAAAAGAGTGGAAATAAATTGAGCTGGAACTAATCGGAAGGTAGGAGTCGGATTGCAATATTTTGTACCCTGCCTGCAATACTTCTATGAAATCTTTAAAAACTTTCTTTTCTGAAGGAGCAATGAAGTTGCTGGTTACGATTGTCTCGTACGTCGTAGTTAACACGATGGCTGCAAGAGCCAGGACAATGTGCCAAAATTTAATCTTTTTACTAGAACCTTGAGGAAATTGTCGAATCAACTGACAAAAATTTAAAAGCAGTTCTTGAAATATTCGGGACAGCAATCCTTTTTTATAGCGATTTTTCTTGAAACCGAACATTATCAAGCTGCCTAAAGAAAAAGACGTAAAAATTAGTAGCCATATTTGAAAATCGAACGGGGTGAACCATTCGTTCCAAGAAAATGGATCGTATAAAGTTTTGTCTTCACAATAAACCAAATTCATTCCTGTTTCTGTGCGGATGAAATCACCCCGTAAATACTGAATGACATTTCTGTCAGTCCCAATAAATTGTTCCGAATCGTGATTGCATTTGTACTTAAAATTAAATGTAAAATTGAATCGAACTGATAAATTCACAATCACTCTATGAGATCCGTAACAATTATGATAATACTTATAAATCGGGAGAAAACATTTCCACATTTCAACACGCCATGGCTCAAAACAGACAACCATTTTCTTTCCCATGAAATTTTCGTTTTCATCCTTCCAAACGCTTTCTAAAAATAATTTTGAAACACTTTTTCCTTTGGGGTTCCTTGAGACTTTTACTGAAATCCATTTGTTGCTGTTCCAAAATGAAGGCATCCACACTTCAGTCTCATTTTTAATCATGAATAGCACAGTTTTAATATGTCTCTCTTTTGTTTTACTAAATGACAGTTTTTTAGAATTAACAGTATGATGATTACTGTTGGATATAACAATAGTCATGATTGGTTTGGCAATTAAGGGGATCAATTTTAAATCTTTGTCCACAATTTGATTGTAAATATTTTCTGCTGTATTTGGCTTCCACATAAAAAACACAACACATCTCTTCTGCAAAGGTAGGGGATCAGAATAATTTATTATCCATGGTTGGTCACGTTGAGAACTTTCAATCCAGTCATTCAATGATTCAGGTTCATCGTAAATCCTCAAGCAGAAATCACAGTTTTCAAAATCTTGGAAATGCATGTAATTAGTAACACCATTCGTTGCTAAGATTGTGGAGTCAATTAGTAATATTAGGCTTAATAACGTTTTAAGACATTTAAACACATAACTGCTGTGCGTAGCAATCATTTTTTACTAGGGCTGTAGAAATGCGTTCAAATGTACTGTATGAACGATAAGTACTCTTTGGTGACAAATAAGGTAACAAAGAACCCGAATTCGCTGAATGCAAAGCGAACAAGTGTCGTTTTAGTTTGAACAAGGATTTAAGTAGTCTTGTTTTTAAATACGAGAATTAGATTGAAGGCTATTTTTACGTTCTTTGTTGTCTCAGTCGATTGCATGCGATTAATGTGAAGTTTTTAGTTTTGTAAAAAGAAAAAATAATGTTTAGTGAGTGTGTGTGGTGTGAATAAGGATTTGCATTAAGAATTCATGTATATTATAGATAGCATTATTTAATGTAAATGATATAATTTTGTTGTCTACTACAAAGGGAGAAAGTTAAACATTGCTTTGTAAGTATTGATTTGTAATTATAGAACTTAAGAATAATATTACGTTTAAACAAACAATGTGAAGAACCTACTTATAAAATCCTTCAAGAGTTTCTATTATTAAACCATGCACTTTCAACCTTCAAAATGTTTTAGATGAAGTTCATTGTGTGATTCGTGCATTTTATGGGTGTGTCAAACTTAAACCCAACTGACCAGCCCCCAAATGGTCTGCAGAAAGTTAAGATTATTGATGACAGCAATGGGACTACTGTATTTCTATGCGGGACTATTTATGTATAGAACGGGTAACATAAAAATACATTATAGATTATATGAACAAGCAGATATGAAATAGGAGCCACACTGTAATTAATTTATACTTGCAATTTTAAATCATCTGCAAATTAAACCAGATCCATGAGAAACAGTTTTTAACTAAGTAATAGGCAAAAATAGTAGGACATGTAATTTACATTGTCCTATAATTTCAAAACTTATTAGACCTTTAATGCAGTTCGCGACTGCTAATGATAAGTTGTAAGTGACTAATCGTGTCAAGCTTTTAGCTTAGTTTTATTTTAGCTATAATAATTGTATAGGTGAAATATAAGTGATAGGTACAGATGGTACAGTAGAGGAAAGAGCAAAAGTATAGAATGGTCGATTTGATGCATACGCATGTAGTGTGCAATAAATTTTATTACGATATACGGTACAGACACACATGTTACAGGTACCGTTAGCAGTTACTTGAGAATATACATTTCAAATACCTGTGTAACATTTATCATATATTTTATATACTGCAATTGGAATATGATAACATTTAGTTTATAAGCATGAATTTTATAATTATAACTTTTATTACTATTTTACAATTTTTTATTTTCTGCATTGCAATTCATATGACAAAGCTCATCTACGTAAGTACATACAAATAAATACAACTACGAATTACCTACTATATATTTCTGGTTTTCTGGTAGGTTCTTTAGGTATATATATGGTACATGTCCAACATGCGTGTAGGTTGTAAAATCCTACCTATTTATTTTATAAAAGTCTTTCCTTGTTTTCTATGTAAGGTACATTCATTTTCAAATCAGTACACATCATGACAATGCCACAAAGAATGTCTTTCATTTTCAATGTGCAACTGCAATTGATTTTCGTACAACTATGTTATAAGAATGATAGGATATCTTTTACATAAGTAGTAAGTTTATTTTGAAATCTATTCAATTGACGATTGGGATAGAGAAGTCAGTTATACTACGGTGAGTTACTCTTGGGCAAAATATTTCGATGAGGAAGCAGACTAAACTTAAAACTAACAAAATCCCCCAAATATAAAAAATTGAGTCAAACTTTAAACTCAAGTTAAGAGGGATGGGTTGTTTTACTTCCCATTGTACCAACTCTTTATGCACTCTTCCTTTAAAACTGTGTTTCCAGAAACTAATATCATACCAAAATGCCATGAGCCCTTCTTGGAAAAACACTGTCATCAAATTATACATACTTAACGTAAAAGCTCCAGAAAATCCCCAACCTTTTGCGCCCTCAGTAAAACTTTCAATTACATGATGACATCGCAAGTCTTTATTTTGAGCATTCATTTCCGCAACAGCCCATCCCATAAAATGATCTTCGATTACAAATGCGCCCTTCAAAGTTAAATTAGTTGTCATCATCACTCTTTCATTGAATCCTATAATAAATCCATTGAAATAAATGAAACTGTCGTTAGTGAGGTTGGCAGATTTAACTGGACGGTAGAATAAACCGGCGGGTTCAAAAGGACTACTGACTGCTGAATCCTCGGATAAAATTCGGTATCCCCCTTGCAGCATTTCTTTAAAATCTTTGAAAATATGCGTGTCCGGAGGAGCAATAACCTCACTGGTCATAATTGTTTCGTAATAAGCTGTCAAAACAATTGCTGCCATACTTAGAATAACATTCCAGTTTTTTTCCCGACTTAGCTCATCTTGGCGAAGCAATTGACAGAAATTTGTAAAAATTGGGTTAAGAAATCTACTCAAATTGCGTGTTTTCTTCCGACGACCTTGTTGAAACTCAAAAATTATACTGCTTGTAAAGTAAGAGAGTAAAATGCAGATCCACACATGTTCGGGGAAAGGTTTCAGCCATTCTTTCCATGTAACGTTTGAATATATTATTTTACTTTCACAGTACATCAAGTTTAGTTTTTTATAAATGAAAACGAAATTTTGAGCGTAGATAACAGGTAAGTACGCATCTGGTGTATAAAACACATCCATTGAGTGTGCACAAGTTCCTTCCCAATTGAAGGTCAAATCAATCGTAAAATTATGCTGAACAATCATCGCAGCCAAAACCCGGTGTTGTCCCAAACACAAATCTAGGTTTCGGTGAATGGGTTTCAAACAATCGGGGATTACGTCGTCTCTAGCCCAACTGTTCTCGTAACATGATCGCACTTTTTTCTTATGCATATTTTTGTATTGCTTTCTCCACGAAGCTTCCAGGTAAGATCTCCTTATAGTTCCATCAGGGGACAGGGCAAATTGTTTCCAACTATTATTTTCCCAGAAGGAAGGAATCCATAATCCTACTCCATCCTTTGTCCCAAGGGAATTTCGATTTTTGGTTGTTAACAAAAACAGTTTCACACACAAAGGTCTTACACTTACATCACTTATACTGAAATCCATTTTTTCATTCATTTGGAAAGCTGGGTTCCCGTCGTCAGCAATAAGTATTAAAACAGAGTTGTCCCTGAATTTCATAAAATAATTGTATGCCAATGTTTCGTAGAAACCCGGAGTTATGTCCGGATGCCAAAAGAAAGTCACGACACATTTGTTTAAAAACTTCTCTGCAGGTCGTATCTGAATTATAGTTTTGAGACAAGTCATTATCCAAGGTTGATGATTTGTAAGGCGAAAATCCTGTAGCCAGTCGGGAATTAGTTCTAACTGTGAGGATTGTTCATAAAATATCATTTTGAAGTCACAGTGGTCAAACCCCTTGAAATGTAATTTTGATGAAGCAGCAGATGAAGGGGTGAAACTTTGAGTCGCAAAGGACAGCAATGTAGAAGTCAAAATTTTTATGTGAACAAAATTCATGTTCACCAAGAGTTTTAGAATCAAACTTTTTGTACAGGACATAAATACTATAACATTAAGTCACAGAAAAATCAAATTGAGTTTTACAGGCAATAAGTAATTCTCTCCAGGAAAGTGTTGACGATGAAATGATTTTGTCGTCTATTTGTTCTGCGTACTACATACACTTATTAAATTTTCCTATAGGTAGTAGGTACCTTATTTATAGCACACCTTGCTACAAAGTCAAAGAAAATACTGATTGTACGACAGGAATATTAACTACATAAAGGAAATGAACACACCCATCTGTTTTTTGCCGCACATTAAATGAGCATCAAAACCTGTGCATAGTATGTAGAATGTTATTTCACTCTTACTCCACTTTGGAATGTCAATCAAAATTAATACGTAATGAGCTTAGGAATTCATGATAAATTCATATTGTCAAGGTCGAATCTATGGCAAATATAATTATGTTTGCATTTGGCAAAATCTTTAGCAATACACATAGCCATCTGCGCCACTAATTCTATGTATCTACAATTACTACAACTTTAATTACACATACCACTATTTCTAAGTGTTTTGGACTACGTAAAGTAGTACATACAAGTACATACAACCTAAGCACTTTAATAGGTCAGTACCTTCAACTTTCACTAGTAACTTTCTTCGCTTTCTCATTTGCTATAACAGACAATTTTTAATATGAGAGTTTACATGCATCGTTCTATGGGAGTTGATGGATACTTCGCTATGCACACGAATAGAAATGCTAATTAAATTGTTTAAAATTGCAATATTCTTTATTACATTTTTTTAGAAAATTATGACTAAAATAGTCTTTTGTCATTATGAAACATGCTGGTGGCGATAATTATTTATTAGTGCAGTATAGTAGTAGTATTTATGAGTACTTGGATTTATGCAAGTTACAATCGTTGTAAAATTGTTTTCAAACAAAATGCTAAATAAAAAGGAATTTAGTAAAAGAAAATAGTAATTACTCTTCCCGAAAATGAAACGGCTAGGCGTTTAACGATAGTTGAGTGTTGTGTCATCGAAATAATGTTTTATGATTGTTAGAACAATATTCATATCATCGGGTACTTCAGGTGTTTGGACAGATGTTGGGGTATATGTTGGATGGGAGGTATATTTATTTCCTTGAGAGGCAGGTGGCTGCTATGTATTTACTATTTACGTAAACAAACCTTTTAAGTTGTGACACACCTCTAAAATAAAATAAAATTAACAAAAGCTGAAAAATCGTTATGTATAGCAATTTGATTTATATGTACAATCCCTTCCTTTACCTAACATTAGTTCAAGGCGGTTTTGTAAGTCTACATTATAACATTGTGAATGTCATAGTCATTAATAATAACGTACATTTATTAAAACGTTCTATCATTGTATGACAAAATGACAAGGTAAAAAATGTACATGTGTTTATGGGTTTTTTGCAAAGTGAAATTATAAAAAATACACTCCATACATAAATTATGCACGACTAAACTTTTTCGAGTTTCTTTGAATGAAATGCATTCATATTATGGAATTCTGTGACAATACTATTTGCAATATTTTAAGGTGTGTTGAAAATAATCACATGAAATGATTAGATGCTTATACAAAGGTTTCACTACGAACATTGAGGACAATATTATAGTAATTTATTTGCACGTAAAAATTTGCAAATGCTACAGAAGGCATCCAAATAAATACTTGTTTTTTATGACGGTCCAAGAACAGTCTGAATTAAATGAATGATACATCTGTACAAAAATACAGTAATTTAATTTGATAGTTAGCCATAAAATAAACGCGGAGAAAGTATGGAGAGTCCAGTCAAGTTCTACGTACACGAAATCTTATTGCTGCATATATTGAACAATTAAAAAAATTAACTCAGCTACTTTTATGAATTATGGAGCGGGTTTTATCATTTTAACCTTCGGGTCTTCGTCATACAAAACCTGATAATTTTTATCGTTTCGAAAGTGTATTATCTCGAATACAAACCCAAAGACGCTAAGACCCAAGAGGATAGCCCAAATAAAAAAAATGGAATCAAACTTTAATTTCAAATTAAGTGGGATGGGTTGCTTGTCTTCATACAACACCTTCGCTGCATACTTAGTCCCATCCAAATTATGTTTCCAATAACTAATATCATACCAAAATGACATGAGACCCTCTTGGAAAAACACGGAAACTAATTTCTGCATAGGTGTTGCAAACGCTGCATGAAATCCCCAACCCTTTTCCCCTTGATTAAAACTTTCCAAAACATGATGACACCGAATCGTGGGATCTTCGCAATTCATTTCTGCTTTTGCCCATCCTAGAAAATGGTCTTCAATCGCAAATGCTGCTTTGTAGGTCATATTCGTTGGAAACATGACTCTCGCGTCAAATGCCATGGCAGAAGGAATATAAAGAAAACTCTCATTCGCAGCAGAAACGTTATTAGAAATAAAATAGCGGTAGAAAATAGAATCTGGGTTGATAGGATCTGCCGCGGCTCCTTCTTCATTCATTATCTTATACCCCGCTTCTATAAGTTGTTTAAGATTACTGAAAATGTGTGTGTCTTTGGGAGCTATGACCAAACTGGTCATAATTGTTTCATAATAAGCCGTCAACGCAATAGCCACGATGCTTAATAAAATATTCCAGTTCTTTCTAACACACCGATGCTCTTGCCGCAGTAATAAGCAAAAATTTTCAAATATTACAGTCAAAAGTGTTTCCAAGTGTGTTTCACGAAGTTGAATTCCAAAAATAATGCTGCTGATGATGAAAGTTACGACGATGCAAACCCATACGTGAGTATTGAAGGGTTGGAGCCATTCGTCCCAGGAGACACTTTCCAACGATTCTGTACTTTCACAATACATCAAGTTCAATTTCTTGTTTATAAAAACGAAATCTCCCAGAGCTCTTGCATTCGTGATGTATCTGTCCACTCCAATGTACACATCGACTGTGAATGGACAGTAGTATTCGTAGGTTACGGAGAAATCAATTGTAAAATTGAAATAATACGCGATATTTCCCAAAACCCGGTGAGCACCGTAGCAATGATTATACCAAAGGTAGATTGGTTTTAAACAAAATTGCATAATGTACTGGTAGGCCCACCCTTCGTAGCAAACCCGCACATTTCGCCCTTCCATTTTTTTATATTCTTCATTCCAAAGTACATCTAAAAACGTTTTCGTTAAAATTCCGTCCGAAGGGACCCGAAGTTGTTTCCAGCCTTGATTTCTCCAAAAATAAGGCATCCAAAGTGTACTTTCCTTAGGGTGTTTGTCGGGTGATGAATTTGACATAAAAAAATCTTCAGAAATCAAAAACAATCTTACGGCAAGTGGTCTTACGGCATTTTCACTGAATACCATTTCTGTATTCATTATTACAGTATTCTCCGTTACAATTATTACTACAGAATAATCGTTTAACATCAAGGAAACATTATTATTGTCCAGTAATACTTGGTAGATGCCTCTAGACGTAATTGGAGGATTCCACAAAAAATGCACGATACATTTGTTAAAAAACTTGTCAGTTGCCATTTTCCTTGTTGGGGTTGAGAGAGAATTAATTATCCACGGTTGGAGATTTTCAGAGCTATGAATCTCTTTCATGAAATTACCTAAATGTGTTTCTGAAGACTGAAAATAACATTTTGAAATCACAGTAATCGAATCCTCGAAGTTGTAGTTCGAATGAATTAATGTCAGGTAACACAAAAACAGTTTGGAAGAGAAATGTCAGCAGGATATTATACATATCAATCACATTATCGTTTACCATATCTCTTATAAGCAAAAAGCAGCGTGTTAATTTTATTGTAACTCACTACTCACATGTACTGAAATTTTATACCATTATGATATAGAAAATCGTGAAATAAGAATACAGATATGTAAGGAGGGTTATTGGTGTAGATGTTCACTTGCAGACGTTAATGCAAAAAATGAAGTATGTCCTTTAGTATATGCGTGATGGCTATAATAAAAATGTCTTCTAACGTGCTGGCAGCTGACATGACGAAATAAAGTAACATTATTAACTATTAACATTCTATGCTACAATTACTACAGATTACTATCTCCTGTTTGTTCCTATTCACTCGTACGTGTGGATTGAAGATAAGATACCATGTTTATTTGATTACTGCATTCGAGAGTGGCTATTCCTTTATGTGAACCAAATTGAGTGTCTATTATGTCATCTCAATAAAATATTCATGCTTAATGAACGTCCTTCTAGTGAAAATGAACTTTTGGTACTGTGTAGAAGTACCCGTTCACCACAACCTGCCAACTTTGCTTAAACTATTGGAAAAAATAGTCATTAAAACTGTCTTTGTTCATTGTCCTTGCGGTGCTTTGTAAAAATGAGTAACTTCTTACATTACAAACATTTGATCACTTTTACGGAATATAGACCGACTTCGATAGAAAATATCGAAACCTTACACTTTCTCGGATGTATAAAAAATACCTGTTTCAACTTTCTCCTGAAACAAAGGTTTTTTTGGCTGACTCAACAGAATGATTTGACAATTACAAAAAAGAGAGTTGTACTTGTATTGGTCCCAATACAATTTGCCCAATTGTACTTGTACTTGTGTAATTTGCTTAAGTTATGTGTGTATTTTTCTCTATTGATCGATATCTGGTGTGGTAATTTTATGCACATGGTCTATTTATAGATGCTTTACAAACATTTAGTGCAGTGAAAGTAGTTACTTAGACCGGTAAATACTACAATAACTATTGATGTAAATAAAAGATGGAAGAGTTGCAATTTGTTCAGCTCACTGACGTTGTTATTGTTAATGTACTCGGAGAATACAGATATAAACTGGAATAAATTGATACTAAAGACTAGTTTTGCGTCAGTATTAACTATTGTATAGCTATTTGGCAAAATCAGACTGACAGAGTTTTTACGATGTATAAACACACAAGAAATACTTTATAAAAACACAGAATAATAATTTGTATAATATTGTGTAGTAAATGATGTGTCGACTACTCTACGACAAAGAGTACATTGCACAATCATAGATAAGAAACACCTTAAGCTATATAACTTATCGCACAAACAATGAATAACCGTAACAATAACAATCGGTATCGGTATGCATACCCGGGTAACAATTCACACTTCACACAAATGCATTACAATCACAATGCTACAACCAGTACAATTATTGCAATCATACACAACTCTTTAATCAACTATAAGAACGCAATAAATAACTATTCACAGTGCTATCTGTAAATACTGACTCCTTTACTAAATACAAGAGAAATCAACTTTTACATACAACAAATTCTCAATACCATTCACCAAAGATTTTCAATGGAGTCTGTTCTTCCCCCGCAGGCACTCCTCCATTTTACAATATTTTATTACTTATTATAAAACAATTGCAGCTTGCTAAATCATTTGCTCACTTATTACTTCCTACACATTAAGAGCTGACTAATAATTAAAACCCGTGAAAAACTGAGCATGGTGACAATGACAATTATAACAATGGCTCTTCATTTTAAGCTAGTTCATTAAGATGACGTGACAATGGCCATTTTTCGTGTATTTTTATTCGATTCAGTCGTTTATAATGAGATAATATTATTGAATTATTACATGAGACCTTTGAAGAGGTAAATGTAGTTTGCATTTTGCATTGTGAGATTTTTTGTACAAAATAGTAAATATGACTGAATGATTAATTAAAGCTAAAAGCTATTTTTTATGAAGTAGCACAAAAAGTATCTATCACACACAACCAAAAAAGCTCCACACTTTTGAGAAAACATATTTGAACTATCATCATTTCGTATCGCTCCCAATTTTTTACTTTTTTAAAGAACAAAATCAACACGTTAATAAAATACCTTTACAATTCAATGTACTATTATTATTCATATCATTGGGGTGACTTTCGTTGTGTCAACTTGTTTTGTTACTTTTAGAAATGTGGCTAGAGACGAAACGGAAGTGAAAAGAGTGAAGTAATACCAGTTTTTAGTCAACCTTGTATAAATGTATCTATTAATCTCTGCAATCCCTAAATATTTATATGAGTCATTCATTAGTTCATTAGATTAGATATCGTGCATTTATGTTGTTTCTGTAACGTTAACAATTTTATTTCCTTCCGTGTACGTTCGATAGTTTTGCTAGATAGATCTCGCATCTCGAAAGAAAATATGAAACCCTATATGTCTGTAATAATTTTCAAAAATTACATATAGTATTCTCATACTATATTATTTCTATATAAGTCTGGATTTCCTATAACTACGGTACTTTAATTTAATAATTTGGATCCCTACCTACCTACACTCCACATTATTCTCTTTATATAATACAAACAGTTATAATACTAACTACAGATATAGATTCTATTTACCAACTGCGCTATTCAATAAGTGAGAAAAAGAAGTAACACAAAAACAGAAGAACAATTCGAGATTATTGACTTTCATCTTCTTCTGAACTGATGTGATAAACTTTTCTACCCAACCTAGGTGTCTTTAATTGTCAAGATCTCGGCGGTGTGCGGTAGGTCTGGACGAGTGAATCACAGCGCTGCAAAGGGATTGGCGTGACTGGAGTGGCTCCACCATCTAACAAAATCATTTCCCCAAAAAAATGTTCATAAATCTGAAAGTGATGCTTTAAGTTGAAATAGTTTGACTTTTTTAGGAAGTATATTTCAAATACATTTCAGATTTGCACATTACCCATGTGTTTCCTGTCAAGTCTGGGCGTTGGCGGTGGAAGTGTGGTACTTCCTTGAAAGCGACAGGACTTTAATGAGTTATGTCGAGTAAGGCCGCTACTCGTTCCCTGGGAGGATAGCGGTGGCCCATAAATACTACTTTGGCAACACGCGTTTATATAATCTGCAACTAACCGGGTCATTTCCAGCACCTATTACAGAAACGAGTCGGTGTCATATATTCATTAAATAAATTACAGTGGGAGAAATGAAATAAATTGGAGTAAAGTTGGATAATATGATGACGACCTTATGTTTGGACATTCCTCCGAAAAGAAGACGTCTCTTTTTCAATGAGTCATCCACAACAACCATGAAATGATCATCCAGAGCTCCTCCGAAAGTCTGGACGGAGCTATAACTATATTTTGAAATCTGCTGCAGCGTCTGAGAATCCAAAATTGCAATACCATCTTCGCAAACTGCTGCCCAAACAGTTGTTCCATCTTCAACGGCGTGTGTACCGCGAACCTTAATAAAAACAAGAACATAAAGTATATGTAATAATAAGTGCATATTAGAAGAGCAGTAGCCTTTATACGAGCCAAAGTAGCAGTATGCAGTTGCAGTTTTATATAGACTGCGTCATTTTACAGCGGAATAAGTTATCACTTTAGAAGAGTTAAAAATTAAAGTAAAAAATGTTCTAATGCTCTGAAATGGAAGTTCGGTGGAGCCTTGAGATTTGCCATAACAGAACATTACGAACAAAAGATTGGAGTGGTACAAAATTCTCGGTGTGCTACAAAGGTTTAGGCGATAGAAAAGTTGTGCTTACATTGACACTGAACAGTGTTGCTCCAAAGAATGGCCATTTCCGTGTGCAAGTGAGATAAATACGAACACAATCCAAAGTGCTTTTTCCTTTGAGGAATGTCCACTTTTCTATCAGGCTATCACAAAGTGCCTTGTATTCCTCTTGAGAAAGGTTTTCACGATAACGAGCTGGATAATACTTCTCCATCGTCTGAACGACCAACTGGGATCCTCCGCCGCTTCCACGTCCTTTCTCCGGTTTGTAATCTCCTCCATCAATCTAAAGGAAATATACAACAGTTTTGCACTTATGCATTTTCATTTTAATCTAAAACTTTGCCTCCCTGTATTGACAAGCGCTATTTCCTTTTCGATTTGCAAAAGGAGATAGACGACTTAGCAGAGAGGACGATGATGAAAAACGGTTATTTCCTCAGTTCTGCTTAGATCTACGTAATTTTGAGAGACTGGGAAAGTAATGGAAGATAAATGAAAAAAGTCAACAGAAAAAATGATTACTTGTCCCATCAAAGCAGACAATTCAAGAGCCAACTCTCTTGTCAGTGGAAATCTGCCCGCAACGACGGCTTGATTTGTTTGATAGCAAAGAAGTAATCTTTCTTTGTCAGTCTCTTGGAGAATTCCAGAACGCCGATAAATTCGAGACTTGAAGCTAAGTGTGACCGCACGTCGTGTTTCGAATTTGCCCGAACCTCGTTCTCTCAGCACAGTCTCCCATTGTGAAATCACGTCACAAATCTACAATAAAAGAAGAAAAACACAATCAGAACCCATCCATCCACTAAAAAACACAAATATCCCCGGCAGCAGCTTCTTTAACTCCTTCTCCAGACAATTCATATAATAAAATGAACCTGACTGCTCCATTTGGATTTCTTCCCTTGTTTTTTTACGATGACCTACACAACCATACATTGCCCCTTACCACAACCTCACTACACTCAATCTAACACTCTTCATCCATTACACACTTTACGCCTACTGGCCTAGGCGCTTCTGCTATGTATATATCTGCTCAACAAGCAATGCGTGTATTTATCACGACCACTTTCACCAGAAAAAAAGTTTAGGTTGAGTTTCTTCATGACAAGCTCAGCACAAACCAAAGCAAAGTAGAGCAAACCAAGTCGAGCCAAAAGTTGATTGTTTGCGGTGCTAGCCCTCTTCCCACAAACTTCATGGGAACATTTAGTTCCTTATTTCCTTCGTACTCTACTCTCTTTCTGTATCTGGGCTAAAAATATTCCAAAATAGCATACACTATACACAATAAGACTTTGCCTAGGACTACACAGTAGACACATTACATTGAAGTACTTTGGGGGAATTGTAAACTTAGCAAACCATCTCGACTTTTTGGCAGTTTTTTACAATTCAGTACAAGTAATTTCGTAAAGTAAAACCATCGTGATATTTCTTTGCATTAGCACGACTACTTCTGCTTTCTCTTTTTACACTACGTTGCAGAAAAGACGCTAAAACTAAAGTTAGGGAATGAGTAAAAAAATAGGACTTGTCGTAAATAGCCGGAAAGATAAATTACTTGCTCATCTTTTTCTATTTTATAGTACTGCATGAAATGAATGAGTTCTAAAAAAACTGTAGAGTCGAGTCGAGGTCAAGAAAATTCCGTAAGAAGAATTCCATTACGTCGGACATTTCCTCAATAAAATTCTGCGGCTGTAGTCGAGCAAAGAAAAAAGATGTTCCACTGCCTTATATTAATTTCATTTGAGAACCTGCCAAAATGGGATGGAACTTCTTTTGTAAAAATAAATTCAAGATTTTTCATTTCTCTCTTTCTGTGGAATAAGTAAGCACTCTGTTTACACGATGCGACAATGCTTATATGTAATAATATGCTCGTCTGTATTTAGTACCTTTTCATCAAGCTTTAGAGAGTGTTCGAGGTCTTTCTCAAATGGATCGTCTTCACACAGAGAAAACCCAGACTGCAGCGGTTCCCGACAACCCGTCTCGTGACATAGTGAAAGTAAGAATTCTTCTACTGATGTTGAACCGTCAAATCCAACAACCTATACAAACAAGTGACAAATACAGCACTTAATATATTATCTCCACGTTCTACATAACTAAACAAAAAATAGACTACATAAATGCGGCAGACAACAGTCACACAAACCTGATAGGCACCATTAAGAAAATGGACGGGGACAGAATGGGGCAATGAGTGATGGAACGGATTTTTCATCAAGATAGATAACACTTCCATCCGTGACGGTTTGAAAAGTCTCGGACCATTGGCCAAAGTACGTTCAATAGAGCGTTGGCAGTATGCGGCGTACTTTCCGCATTCACTCCTGAAATTAACATCCGAACATAATAAACTCGGTCCCATTTTACGCTCTTTTTATAGAACATTCATATCATTTTTTATTTCTTCCCACATAAAATGTAGCAATGCTGCAAAATTCAACTGGGAAGGTAATGACGGAGATTACTTGTAGCTTTGAAACAAAAAAGAAGGACAATGGAGAAAATAAACGTACTTTGTGTCGACGTTGCGAGTCAAGTGCTGCTTCAAGTACCACAATAGTTTATTATTTTTAGGAAGAAATAAAGACACAGCCAAGGATAAAAGTTGCCACCCCTGGACAAAAACAAAGCTGCGGACATTAGATTTCCCATCGGCACTCAGAGAATGGTGGTGATGTGAACTGCTGTTATGGGAGAGGAGAGGTGATGATGGCACAGATGAAGATCCCTTTGATTTAGATTTGGCTGGAGAGGATCTTCCAGAGGAATTATTTCGACTGCTACTCCCTCCACGAATTGGACTCGTGTGAGAGCTCCCAGCTCCAAGGACTGCAGCCCCCTGATGATTATTTGAACGATGTGATCCTGGAGAAGAATTTGCTGAACTTTGCTGCTGCTGTTGTTGCTGCAGTTTGCCATGATGATTACTCGACGAGTCACAAAGGAAAAGAGATTGCGTCGCATTTATAAGAAACTGTCAACATAAAAAATCTCATTATAACTTGACTTCAACTTACAAAAATACCACAGAACTCCCGGGTAATATCAAATGTATGCGTTGCAAGCTTACCCGTGAGTGTTTAATTTTGTTAAAAGTTCTATTGACTTGTGCAGAACTTTTAAATGTCAAAACTCTGGATGTTTGCTTGACCAGGCCACAAATGAGTTCCGTTTGAAGTTCAGGATATTCCAGACAGAGTTGAAGAGCGTTTTGGGCTAACACGACATGATAATCGATTCCAGATGAATCCAAAGGCACCGACATGAATAACTGACAAGACTGAAAATCAAAAACATCACTTATAGTACAATCAACTATTCAAAACATAATGACAGTGTATTACACAAGGAAAATTCCCTTCCATTTCACGCAACAGTTTTGGTACTTTTAGTAATGCAGATGTACAATGTCACCTAAAGCGAACAAAATTACTGTCTGTTTTTCGAATTACGTAGGTTAAATAAGTTATACCCCTGAAGCGATTATGAATTCAATTGAATATCATGATTTGGGTCGTGAGGTAGCTAGCTCTAATGCTTTCTTCCTGAAAAGGTTTTGACGTTTCATTCGGCAGTTTATTTTAATCATTTGAGTAATTCTCTAACGAAATCTACAACAGCATGACAAGGCAAGATGACTAAGGTAGATAAATATAAATATCATATCGTGTCCTTTGTTATTTAGTTTTGTAGCATTTGTAGCTCCTACCTAAAGAAAACTGTATAATTTATATTAATTATGACAGAGAGGGAGATAATCCGCTTATTCAGTTTATCTTTCATTTGAATGGCAAACAAAGAGTAAGCGATTGGACTATATAAGCTGCCTATAACCATAATCTCTCGTCTATCTGTTTAGTTGAGTCGAATAGAAAGTAATTTTCTCGTGTATATAGCTCGCTGCCTATTTGGAATCTCATTATGCACCACTTGAGAGAAGGGGATTAAATCAAAGTAGGCATTTTACTTCACAATAATATCTGCACTTCCACCAACCAACTGTCCCTTTTGCTTTTCTCAACTTCTTTGCTCGCATTTCCATTCACGTTGTCTATCGCGACTTGCGAGGTTCACTTAATAACATTATACTTAAGGCATTTGGTACACAGACAGCACAGCAACCCTTTGTTTGCTTTTCTTTCATCTTTGTCATCAGCATAAAGCAGAGAAACGTATACACTACTACAGATACTCCGAGTACTATAATGGCACTCGAAGCAAATTGTCCGTCATAGTGGCGTTGAGTTTCTTTGCACAACATTTGCATTATGTATTTACATAGGTCGATAGGGTACATGTCCTTGTGCATGTCTCTCATCATCATCAAACTATGAAACCCAAAAAGCTCAGACAGAGAGACACGTCGCTTCGTTAGATGAAAAGCTCTGGCTGGAATCTCTTGTGAATTTTCCAAAGTAAACGATCTCAATATTCATTAAATTGAACTGATATAAATGGAAGTACATGTCACAACTACTCCTACCTAAATTCCATCGCAAAATAAATAGTAGGTCGCATACGTAGTATTCTTTAGAGAATAATAACAAAAGTAATTCAAACGCAGAATCCGAAGCAAATACTACAGAGCAGCGTATTCAATGCACAGTACAGTATAAGGAGTAAGGGTATACGGTAAGTCATCGCGTTCGTTTTACTTTTGAAGAGGTTCTCTGTGAATCTGGATCCCTCATCTCAATTCAAGCGTCTCTAATATTCTACCCGCAATCAAATTCAACTCACAACTGCTCTAAAAGGACTATTAGTATTTACTTAGTCAAAAGTCTCCACAATACCTTGAACAATTTAATTGCCTCGTTCTGCAAAGCTTCCGAAGATAGTGAAGTCAATGGCGAAGTTATGCTCTCCTTGCTGTGCAGCAACAACACGTTCTTCCAAAGACTGCAATCTGTTACACAAAACATAATTACATTATTAACTCACACACTTTCATTTCAACCTATCAAATATATTTCTGTAGCTCGTAGCTGGCAATAAAATCAAAATCTCTCTAACAAGTACCGGCCACAGCATTACAGTAAATATTGTACAAATGTGAATTAAAGTACCTAAATTGCAAATTGCAACAAAAGTAATTATTTAGGTGCTGTAATTAATTAAGTGAGTGTAGTATAAAAGAGCATAGCGGTTCTTACTGGGATCGCCGTCCACTTCCATAATTTTATGAATAAGCTGCTCGAATTGTGTTCCAGCACTTGGTCCCTTGCCTGAAACTATTGTCAAGTGGTACAACCAGGAATCCTATGTAAATTCAAAAGCCCATTAGCATTCCCGTGGAAATGAAATTAGAATGTCTAAGTACCTACAGAGTCATTAGCACAGATTTATGGGGAAATTGACCTTATCATGTTTAGTTGGCATGTGGAGATAGATGGGACTCTGATGACTAGGGAAAACTCCGATAGTCAAAGCATCCGAAGTTGGATTTGTTGGACTTCCTTCGTCTTTATCATCCCCATCAGAGTCAGACACATGATCCACGTCTTCAACACGCGCGTCTCGCATGTTAATTTGACCTGATGTTACCTGCACACAATGAAAAACAGAAATAAGTCATTAGCCGCTTCTTAAATGCTACATTCTTGTCATTCGCCCTCAAATGACATTAATCAACGCTAAATGCCTTGTCAGTTCTCAAAGCTCATAAAAATGTCCGTCAGCAAAGTCAAAAACCAAAGTTAATAAAGCAAGACAATTTATGTATAGTCGTCAGGAAAAGTAAGTTTCTTGCTTGGATAGTATTAGGGTAGATATGCCACTTAAATATGCAAGGTAAGGTACGCGTACGCACCGTCGTCATTAGCAAAAGAAAATTATTAATAGGAATGTGGACAGTAGGCTGAAGACAGTTTTTTACTATATATAGCTAAATGCATTACCCCGACAGAAAAGTTATACACCTACAGAAATGCTGAAGCTATTGTAATTAGAATAGGTTACGTTGTTTTTTAAAGGTTCCGAAATAACGCATTAAAGTACAATACTGCATTTTTGGAAAAACGCTACATAATAATCGGGGTTAAAGGTTGCACCGTATTGCATTGTGTGTTTTTCGAAGTAAAATGAGTCAAGTTAAAGACTACATCGGTGCTTCAATGGAGAAAGTGATACAGTATTTGAATTGTCCTTAGCAAAAGAAAGCAAACCGAAAAGTGTAACTTTCCTTATTTGTATGCTTACACCGTAGACGCACAACATATACTTTTCGTATCACTTTCTCCGCTTCATTTTGAGGGTACTGCTATACATTGTGTAAAGAAAGAAAGCAAGTGAAAGTGAAACTAAGATTATGTTTTGACAACACAGTGACATTGGAGACAAGGCGGTTGTTGTAAGGAGAAGATTATGTAAAGCGTGCGTATGTCGAGGAAATGTAGGAGGAAGGGAGAGAAAATGCAGCGTGGACTGGCATAAAGATATCAGGAAGGAGTAAATGATAATGACATTTTACGCTCGTCTTTTTGTCGTCAGTGCAGCTAAGTCTTCATTAATCAATGGAAGAGTCATTACGGGTGAAATAAATCGGGACATAGAAAGTCATCAACTGACTTTTATTACCGTGTCTGAAGGTGATTTAAACGATAGGAACATTTTTCCGATGAGAACACACCAACATCGCTTCGCATGGCCGTTCTTCACTTTCACCAACCAACCTTGAACCGTTGGCTTGCTGTCTTCCATGCTCAGCACCAACTTTGTTGCGTTCCGTCGCACCACATTCTGCAAAAGTAACCAGTTTTAGTTTTCATCCACTAACACAATACTTACACCAACAAAATTAAACACATCGTCAGATATGTATTTCTTACTTCACCTAAGCCAAACAAACAGTAAAATATGTAATGACAAATTATTCACTTATATCGAAACAAAACATAAACATTGCGTAATATCTATTATTACAATATTAAAAGTAAAAAATATTCCTTATGCACCTTTACTTAACTTACATATTATTCTAATAACATATTTTGTTGAACTTTTGGAATGCAACTTATTGCCATTAGACGTTAATAATACCATTCCTGATATTATCCATAACTTATTTTGAATAGGTGGAGTATGTCGATATTTTGTTTTCAACTATCATGGTGATAAATGATTGTTGCTGTTTGTGGTTTTAATTTAGGAATAGTTATATTATGAATAGGTATACCTGCAAGACCCGAACCCACTCGTCGACAGCGGTGGTAGAATCAGCAGTTAAGTAATAAGTCTTCTTTCCCGTGGCAATCTCGAAAGTGGCCGCCCCCTCTCCGCGAATAATTCGGCAATTTTCATCCAAAATAATTTCTCTGCCAGCAGGGCGTCTATTGACATCTTGCTGTAGGGTTCACATGAAAACAGTCACGAAATGAGCAACTTCAGCTAAACCATTACGCTACATTCGCATAAAGTTCTAAGGTATACGGTAACACCTCTTTAAGGTAAACCACGTAATTAACAGCTAAGACATAATAATCCTACGAATTAAATAATAACGCAAGACTCATATGCAGTAGAAGTTTATAATTGAAACATTTGGGTTAACCTGAGATTTCCAATAGGTCAAAGTTCCATTCTTGAGTACAAACCATCGTTTTCTCCATGTTTTGAGTTTTCCTCCAAGTTTTGTTAAATAACCAGCCTTCTCTAAGGATTCCTTTCGTGGAGAACTGTCAACAGAAGTAATAGTTGGGGCTGCGAGTGTGGTGGTGCTCACACCAGCCGAGGTACTTGCCGCAAATGAAGAAGCATTACCGCAAGTGACACCGGATGTCAGCGTGCGGCATCCAGCTGAAAGGGCAATATCTAAACTATTCGTTTCACTCGCGAAAGCATCAGGAGGGATTGCATAGTCATCCGAAACTTCCGATTCGAAGGAAGGTTCTGCAAATGCAAAGACATCACAATCTTCAGATAAAGGATAATAAAATGTCACCCACTAAAGTAAGTACTGTACAACATTAACTTTATCACTAACGCACTCGCTAATCCACTACTACCCCCGCTTACACAGACAGCTACAAATCACACAATAAAAATCCTCTCTCAACTCAACTCTGTAAGTATCCAACCCAAAACACAACTATCATCATAACTAAATGTCCCACCCTTAAGTAAAACTGTCTAAAATAACCCAGGAGAATAACTTGTGCAGATTTCAACCTAAAAAGAACATCTCCCTAAATCATTAGAATTTCGAAACACATTTGTAATAAATATGTGGAAGTGTAGACACTAAGATAGATGACGATGATAATCCTACGACAAACTTTTTTGCTCTTTGGACAGATTATTTATATTACAGCAACAGAAGAAACTGTAATAAAGCAATAATAAAATAAATGTGAGTAAACTTGCCAAACAATATTATTATGTCCTGTCTTATGCGTCTCATTCCAATTCCTTCGTATATACAGTTGTCTAAAACGCTACTGGCAGAGACTCCTAGGACTCCTACTATACTACTGGAATTTTCTTCGGAGAGTACTGATGTGAATCGTGACATCCTTTGTTTTGCTATAACATTATGGTCTGTGTGATAGTGCCATTGCTATTCCCCTTTCGGTGGTATATAGTATATAGCGTCTATATAGGCATTAACCAGTTAATACAGGTTGGGTAAAATCAATACAAAGAAAAAGAAGTTAAAGCTGAACAACGACATAACTTCAAATTACTCTACATGCATTACATTTGTGAAAAGAGGTCAATGATGATATTATGCAATATCTTGAGTGTAAGCACATATTTGTAGTAGTAAGCAGAGCAGAGAGCTGCTATTTAACTCTGTCTCTATCTCTCTCCACTCAACATTCACGTCTACGGGTAATATACACGTACGACGACGATGACGACGGAGGATGACACATCTAGCACTACTGCTCCTGTCTGTCTAGTCAAGTTGTCGTTGATCGTACGAGGGCCAGGGAAATGAACATGAGGCATCAGCTTCTACGGTAATTGTGAGACGGGATGAGGATGAGAAATAAAAGTAGTACAGAGGGTGAATACTCCTATTTTGTTCACTATAATTCCGCGATTTTGAAACCCGGGAATGATTAGGCGGGTAA
>JABASD010002666.1:0-24846 GCA_019776165.1 Pogonognathellus flavescens
TTGGTACATTCCATGTGCATACAACCGCCAGCTCTTTCCGTTGCTACTCGACAATTAGGACAAGGTTTCGTTGACATTCGCATTGCTCTTCTTGTGACATCATCCCATTGAGCCTGAGCGGCTCTTTCTAAGCGAATGGAATACGCTGCTGATGAGTCAAATGCAGCTGACGAAGTTGAAGGCGTAGAATTATCTAGTGGACAGGGTCCCACATGCCATCCTTCAAGGCACAGGCGACAAAAAACAAACTGCAAACAATAAGCTTTGTTAATAATTTTATTATCATGGTAAATGAATCTCCGCTCCAAATAACAACAAACAACATAAAAAACTGCTATTGTCCTTTACCCCACATCCATGTAAACAAGCAATTTTGTTGCATCCAGTTTCCAATGGAATAATTCCCATCCCACAATCAGGTTGAGGGCAAAGTATACCTCCCATTTTCAAAACAAATTCTTCAGTTGCGAATCTTTGGTATCTATCATACTAAAACAAATAAGAACAAAAAAAGATTACAACCCGGTAATTTCCAGCACATAAAAAATGCAAACAAATATATTTACTATGTATGTATTATGTATACCTGATATTTTCCCATGATTTTAAAATGGTGCGGATCCTTAATTGAAGATTCTTCACATAAGGCAGGACAACCCAAAGTATAACCCAAGATGTTGTCCTAAAGAAACATTGATAAACTAATGTACATATTCCGTATTTTGTTATGGACTGTATTCTGTATTAGCATAGTGTACTGTACGCGTAAAAGTAAATGAAATTACTTGAGTGAACTGTCGCTGATTTATTTTGAGGAGGGTATATTGCTTAAAACAATCAATGCAAGTAACATGTTGAAGTTTGCACTGAAAAATTAAAGCAGGATCCTTAGCATCACCGCAAGCAAGACATGGTACAGATTCTGTATTTCTCTTGACTTGTGGAAGGGGAGGCGATGAATCATCTTCTCCAGTGGTGACATGACTAGAGCATTTAAAATAGAATTGAGCGAAATTCCCAGGGCATCCAGTTGTAGCACATAAACCAGCTACCTAAAAATTGCACATCTGTATTATGAAATTGTTAAAAAATGAGAAATGAAAATGAAGTGTTCCTAAGGTTCATAAAGTTGCATTCACCTGGTTAGGAATTAGGACATCATCCCAATTTTCGGGATGCCTCAACACCATGAAAGCCCCGGACTGGCATACAGAACAACGAACGCGTAACTTTCCCTCAGTCAAATTTTCGCAGGTGTTGCAATAAACGAAGAAATCTGATCGACCTTTGTTGCTAAAAATTTCTGAATCATTCAATTGAAATGTTTCATCAATAAATTCTTCAGAAGTTGCATTTTGATCAACTGGTTCTATTTCTGATTTATCTTTGGAAGATGACGTTGATAGCTGCGTTTTGTGTGTCTTTCTGTCCCGATGGAATTTGAATGATCTTGACTGCATGGAGAAAGCTTTGTTGGCCAACGTCGCAGGACTGTAAAACGGGATTTAACAGTGATCTTATTATCTTCTCATTAAATGCTAAACAACACAAATAACCAATAGGAAATAATATATTGCTACATTGATTATTTTAAACTCTAAGTCCACCCCTTAAATAGCTGTTAGCCCTTACGCTTACCTGTAAAACTAATTCATCTGGTAGTTCTTTCCCAGCAAATATTATTTTAATATCTTCATATTATTTTAATATCTTCGGGTAGAAATCCGATTTTTGGAGCAACAACTTCTTTAACTTTTTTCACATTCCAACTTGGGTTTAAATCCACTTGTACGGTTTTACCGTCAAACTTTATGAAAACCCTTAAAACATTGGGACCTATGGCTCTATCAGCAGATGTGGACCCTAAACCTAACATTGCTAACAGAAGCTCGAAAAATTCAGCAACAGCCCTTAAAATCTCTGAAAACATTACGAATTCCACGAAACCAAAACTATCTAATCTTTTGCTACGCAAAATTGGCGCTCCTTGTTGCACTCAGGTTTGTAGTCATCTCATGTGTTGTGTAACAGCTGTAAAGTAACAATTTAATCCTTCCTTACGCAATCACAGGTAATGCTACAAATAAAATGTAATATGCTCTAGAAATCGGTATTGAAATAAAATGCAAAATCGCAATTAGTATGAAAACAAATACGAATGCTATGAAACAGTTTGTCCGATAGTCCTATTATTTCCTACAATATAACGCCCTTTCAACTTCAATCACAACGGTATCAGGCCTTCTACATGTGATATTTGATATAGTGTTAAGTATGTTTTAAAGTTTTAACTCCTAAGTTTAACAAATAAATACACTATTTTGCGAAAAAACCAACTAAGTATTATAGAAACAATATGCTTGAAATATGAGAGCAGTAAAAATAAACGTATTAACTGTCGATAATATCATGAATGACAAATAAGTTTACAATTATTATTGTTATACAACAATGGAATAAAGTTTCAAATTGACGCTTTTTTTAACTAGTTAACTTTTAATTACATAATGATGAAATTGTACTTGACTTACTACAGATTTCAAATAGATTTTTAGTTGTATTAAATACATTGATGTTGAATTGAAGTTTGCATGACTGCTTCAATATTACTCTTCACAATATGGCTGGCGGATATTAGGCTTCTGTTTCTGTAAAATGAAAAAAATACTCAATTATATATCGTTTATTAATGCTATTAATGCATATTCAAATTCAAATACACGACCACGACATGCTTAATGTAAATTGTAAAATGACACAAGGCGATCATTTATCAAACTTCGCTATCATTCAAACTCGAAATGAATTAATATTAAAACGTAACAATAGTTTATTATTTATGTCCAAAGGTACATGCACGAAATTGAATGAACATAGCATTGCCGTATTCTTCTCACAGCAACATAAAAATATGGCATATCATAAAGAAATTCTATAATAGAATCATGTTAGGCTTATAAAATTCAAGACATATGAAATGCAAGCGAAATATATTAATAGCATTAGCGCTGTACTATTTTTACTACTATAAAGACATTTTCAAACTTAAGTAACTTAAGTATTTTTCTTGAACTGTCGAATTAGTATTCACTGAAAAACTACCATACTACAACACAGAATAAAACAAATAAAGTTAGGCACACAGGGCCATTAACACTGACAAACACGTTTCAATTTCAAAACATCAAACAAATGTAGAGAACAATACACCCACTGTATCGGACTTACACATGACTGTGTGACGAGTTATACAATACCGAAAAAGGTCAATAAAGTGGTTAAGCCTCCTTGCCTATTTAATGTAACATTTAGTGATGAAAATACAGATACATTTACATGACATATTTATTATTACACATACACATTTTTAACATAAGTTACCCATACAAAGTAGATAAAAAAGAAAGTATATTATATATATGTATGTCTATATAAAGTATATAATTAAAATATACTAAGGAGAACAAATTGAATTTAAAAATACTGAATTCTACTTACTGACTGGTTTTCCATCTTTCCAGGGAGTGAACTTTATGGTACTCTCCCCTCTTTTAGCTGCTTCGACCCTAAGTTCCGGTCTCAGTGCATTTCTTACAACCCTTGCAGCTATCATGGAATAATTAATGTAGCTAAAAATAAAAATAAAATAAAATTGTAAAAACCACAATGACTGTACCGTTTAGAAACAGATTAAAATAATATACTTTAGATTAGATTGATCGAGAATTGAGCTTGAATTAAATCAATTTAAAATATGCAGCTTAGATGTTAGATTTAAATAACAAACTTCAATAATATCCACCTTCCACCAAGACCAAAACCCCTAACTCAGTGTCCATAATCTCCATATTCAATATGATTATCTCCATTTAAAAACTGTAAATAAAAGATTAAATAATTTGGATTACTTGCACTATAGAAAATTGCTTACTTTAGTCCTGCAGTTCTCCAAAAAGTCATTTTGCTGTTTTATGAAGGAATAAGGAACTTCCCAAAGTTTACTTTGCCAGCAAATTGCACTATTTATGCAAAATTATTCCGGCAAATTGCTAAAAATTAGTGGACACAAAAATTCGGTAACTCGAGAAGATCGTTTCAGCCGCAGTCAGTGTGATGGTGTGTTTCAATTCGTTCTTTGTGTAGATGGCGTAAACGAAAGTCGTTCAGTTCTAGAACTACCGACATTCTCATTCAAGAGATGAAATGAAACCACTTTTATGAAACTGCGACTGATGTGATAGGGCCAGATCAGACTTGAGACAAGTTGAGAGTTTGTCTCAATTCCTCCTGATCTTGATCTAATAAGTCTGATCCTCTGAACTCTGACCTGTTTGTCTCAAGTTAACAAACGGGTGAAAAAGTCTGCTGCTGATGTGATGCCCAATGCAGTGCCCAGTCCAATCATTTCAACTCAACAGTCTCGTCTCAAGTCTCAATCTTTGTACTCTTCTCTTGCCTCTCTATATATTATATTCCACGCATTTGGAGATGAAGTCTCTTTATCTTGAAATCTGAAGGAATCCTCAGATAAGGAAAGGAATTAAATGTCATATTCATTGTCATTTTATCATAAAATATGACATGTGCCATATTATATTGATGATGATTGACATTGACCACATCTCATGATGAGACTGTCTCAGAGTGTAGTTACTGCTGTGGTGTAGACGTATATAAGAGGCTGAGACTTGAATAAACATTGTGTTGTGGTACTTCAATCAAACATTCAAATAACGAAATTAACATTACGAGAATGATACATTTTAGGGATTTTTAAAAAGTAATATGTTTAAACTGTTATTGAAAATTTATTTGTTGTAACAGATGATTATGCTGAAATCAAAGATATGATATAACTATAACCTTTAACCTACAATAATAAGAAGCCAGCGTGCGCCTAAATTGGGGTTCTATTCTGACCATTAGTTATCCTGAGATCGTAAACCCACACGGTCACTGTGCAAAATTTCACTGTCGATGACGGAGAAAAGCCTTGCCCGTGCCGTGTGCCAATCTATCCCACCACTTCATATTCTTTGTCTAGGTATTCGGTATCTACTTTGCAACGAGAATGTCTTATAGAAACTCTTATGAAATAACCAATGTTAGTCCTATTTTAAACGTCCTGTAATGCGTGTATATATAACATATCGGTAAAGTACACGCAGACGAGTCGACCCTAACTTAAAAGACCAAATCTAGTACATCAACCATGCACATGATTGCTAAACGGTGAGAATTTTAATGAATAAGTAGGCTTGGCATTTGCAGATTGGATATTTTATGGCTTGTGGTACTATAAGGCTGATTTCTCCAACCCCTCTAATAAAGTAGTAGTATATACTTTGGAATTATAGTAACAAAATGTATGCAAGTTTGAATACATTAACTCTGTGAATGTCATGTCTGGTCATGCTAATTATTTTAATCTAATTATATGAAGAAGCCATGAAGCCATGAAAACGCTGTACATACTTCATACTTACGCATAATTATATCTACTCCACGCACTGGAGTCAATTACAATATTGAACTGAGTTTTTATGACATTGTATCCGTAATACATTTCACATTCACTGTACGAATTATATAAATGGTAGAGCACAGTAAAGAAAAGAGACAATAATATATAAATCATGCAGATTTGATGGGGACTGTAACGGTTGTGTTTATTGCTGATTTCAAGCTTGCTGTGGTGCTGAACTGCGAATTATCAGTTGAGTTTGATGTTCTGGATGTATCTTGATCTTGTGTGAACGTTATACAGTAGTTTCATCCTCCATGGTTTCCATGTCTTCGTTGAAAACCTCCGCTTCGCCATTTGGATGAACAACCTCATCTGGTGAATCCGTTCGGCCTAATTTCTTCAATCCATACCCTCGGAGTCTCCGTGGTGCAATGGTACCAGTAAATTTCAATGACGCATGACATCGTTTGCAACAAAAACTGTCTTTTTCGAAGTCAACACCTATACTTGTTCCATATTTTTGAATTAGTGGCCACAATGAATAAGTTCCAAACGAACGTTTATACTCATTACTGGGTATACGTTTTCGGCATATGGGTATACCACACTTGGCGTGTGCCATCCTTCAGAATTTCTCTACATTTTAAAGAATCAAAATTATTTTAACTCATGCCACAAGGTAGTTTAGAGATTTGATAAAAATAGAACGTGAATGAATAATGTCGTACAAGTAAGATAATTTTAATTCCATACCTTGATATTGTATCGTATGGACAATAACAGTTTGAGCCAATGCTTTTTAGAAAATGTCCGATGAATAATGCTGCGCAGCCAAGATAAGAACAATCAAATTAGTTATCGTGAAAATGTGACCTGGTACCAAACGGAAATGAAAATCTGTGAAAAAATGACAAATAGAAAATAATTCATTTTATTTTCGCTATATTCTAACTTATGACTATGACCAGTAGTAGTTTCTGTGAGCACACTTAACACACTTACCACTGGTAAGCTACCAGTTATGAACGTTCCTTATGTAACTTTTCGCTTCCGTTCCAGAACCAGAAAAACAGTTTTTCAACTTGCATTACTCCGATTTTCATGATTATTCTTTTTGATAAAACAGGCGCGCCACTTCAAGGAGCTCTCATAACTGCTGGCTTTTATGATTACGTCACGCAGTTACAACTGTATATTGGTGGTAGCAGGTGGTGGCATCAGTTCTTTTAAATAAAAGTTCCTCTCTCATATGCATATGGTTGAGATTCATCAAATGTGAATATTTTCCTGCTTCTTGGCATAAATGTTTACCAAATTAATTTTTAAAATGAAATTACAAGATATCTGAACTATACCCGTGTTTCATTTTTTCCCCATAAGTGCATTATTATTGAAATATTACTTTGTCCAAGTTTCATTTATTTTAGTATGGGCAAACATACGTAGCGAATTTTACTTTCTTTGACGACCCCGAAGGTAGCCTTTTTCAATGCATTTTTATACAAAATAATTTATTGCTAATCAATGGGACGTTACACATATGTAATGTTTTCAGTAAACATTTTATAATAGTTCGTCTACAAGCCAGAAAAAAATCAGTTAATTACTATCATGCAAACAGTTTTTACAAGCGGGCCAGTATTGGGGTATAAACCGATAGGGACATTGCTCAAGGGATAATCCCTTGAGCAATGTCTAAAACTTTTCCAACAATATAATCAGAATAATCACAGACCAGTTTGATATCCATACTATTTTTCTACAAATTCATGGTGGAAAACATTAGTATAAGAAAGAATTACCAACAAGAATATCTCCTGAAAAAGGATTCAGTAAAATACAACATATAAGAAAGTTCTGAGGGAAGCCCTATCTGTAGTCCTAAACAAAAGTCTTTGAGGCATTCGCTAATCTACCTTAATTACAATAATTCAATAATATCTGTACTAGACAAAGTGTCCAAAGATGAATATCATTTCATATACGGGTGCGTCTGGCAAAAGAATACGGACATACAGATAGAGAAGCAGGTGGCATGAACGAGACCAGTGCAGTGATGCAGGGAAGTCAAATCAAAGCCAATGCGGCACAAGCTGAGAGGGCTGAGCTGACACTACGGAAAGAACATTACAATGCCTAAATATTATACAAAGCTGTGAATATGCAATGTAGTATGTGCTGTATTGAAGTTGTAGTTACTATGTACTTGTACTATAATATATACTTTATAAAAATCTATCTTCGTTCAAAAGCAGTAATGACTTTTGGGCATTTTATTCACGATAAATGTCATACACAGCAGTTTGCATGTTGCGTTTAAAAGTCTACTCTATATCGCCAACTACAGTGAAAGGTCGCGAATGGAGTTCACAAAAAATACACAGTTAACTTGAGAGTTTGTTGGACAAAGCAAAGGCCGAGTCAGGGAGTCTAATGAGAGAGAGGAGAGAAATGGAATATTGTAGAAACCAGATTTGGAGTACAATAGATGACTAAATCACATTCGGATAGTACAAAGTGTAGGGACTACTGTACACAGGAGGACGCAAACACATTTTTCATTGTTCTGTGTATTGTTCAAAGGCGAGCAGAGGAGAGCAAAAAGACAAAGTAGGAAAACCAAATTTTATCGTCTATGCACCCTAAAACTTATCGTAATGTAGTACTAGTCGGTGGTATTAAATCTTTACTTTACATAGTTGATTGTTGTAGTAATGGGCAGTCAAATAAAAGAGATAATGGAATATCCGAGTTGCAAGAAAAGTTGAAGCAAGGTCGATTACAATATTCCTCTTTCAGAAATTGAGTTCGGGTAAGTCCCAAGGCAAACATTATCATGCACAATAGATATTTTAGTAATAGTTCGGTTCGAAAATCCTAAAAAAAGTACCGAATCTGCAGAATGATGAATATCATGCTCGTATTTCTTATTTTTATTTTTATCTGACATGAGTACACAGTCCACAAACAAAGCTGAAAGCTATGGTGCACTATTAAATGTCTTTAAAATCAACAATTTTATGACTGGGCAGTTTTGGTTAACTTAGTTCTGCTTACAAATGACTATGACCAGTTCTTTATTTCATTCTACGATTGACAATACAATAAATATTGAGTAGGTATGCATAGGCTTAATAACTTATATACACACCTACCTACTTACCTAACATGCATTGAAATTGAAAGAATGACGGAAATTTTTGTATAAACAGTGGAAATCAAAATTCAATGCATTTCATGGAGTAGAATGAAACCTTTTATAGCCGTAAGTTATTATTCTGAGTCTGAGTTGCAGGTTCTCATTCTGCTCACTCATCTCATAAAATTATATCAAACAGAAATTGCAGCCTTGCTGCATCAATTCACAATAGTAATTTACCAAAGTTTCATTACTAAACGTAATGCGTGGTCAATAGAAGATAGGAGACAGAAAAGTGACAATGACACATTGTCATCATTAACACACACAAAATCTTTTGGGGAAAATCACTTCATTTTTGAATAGATCATGTCAAAGGAGAATTCTCTAGCGTATAAAACGATTAATCTAATCATTTACGTATACTGTATATTATAATATAGCATTTGTACATCAAAAATGATCGCGCATCGACTCACAATCAGTCAGTCACATAATTCACAACCTAACTTCTAACTATCTTTCGAACTTACCATGTACTCCTACTAAAAATTCTAGAATACATAACATAATATCTAAACACTAGGCAATAGGTCGTAATAAATGATATTTTACATTCATTTCTAATACAATTCATGAACATTAGTGCAAGTCACAAAATTAAACAGCCATTATTTAATCAGTTGCAGTTGCATCAACATGAATCATTTTACTAGAATCTTATTAACAAAGACTACTTGTCTACTATTTTATGTATAAAATTGTATGCTTTTATTGATTAAAAAAGTATGATTGCATGGGTTTTCCGCGACAATTGGTAATCTCTAAATATCTGCTACCAATAGCTGGCATCTATTTGCCAACAGGTTACAGGATATTTTTCTACTGTAAATCATGGTAATTCTCTGTGTAATTTGTATGGTACAGATTGAAATGAATTCACCGTGAAGTAAATATAGGTACCTAAAGCTTTGACACCTTTCCTCTGTACAAAGGTGTAGGATGCTTACATAAAACACAAATCTTTTCCACAACAGAATCAAATGAACCGAGTAATATGATTGTACTGTACTAGCATGTAGGAGCCTTGCAATAATACCTGTATTGTGTATGCATATAGAAGTATACAACCCGGTGTACAAAGGGAAAGGTAACTTAATATAAATAACAGCATTACCTACCTATAAATTAGAATGCTTTATATAATGCTTTTATGTAAGAGCAGTAAGTTATAGTACGGCTTTCTTTATGGTATGCAAGCATGAAGTGAATGGTGATTATATGGAAAAGAGGGTGAAGTACCCTAACTAATCCTTAACTTTAGCGAATTATTACATAACCTTTTACAACACAGCTTATTACATGGATATAGAAGTGGAAAGCCGAATGAAGAGAAGAATGGAAATAAATGGAAAACAAGGAGCAGAAAGCTTTGGTTAGGTTTATAATGCTTGTCACGTCAGTCTTTCATTTGCTAAAACCGTGCATGAGGATTAGTGTAAATGTAAATGGGTGGATGATGGTCCGTGAAAAATCACAAATGAGCTTTCATTCAACGCTACTAAATCCATGAAAGGGATTGACACTATGTTTAATTATGACTCTCTCTTGGTATACTTCTCTTTCTACATTTCAACAACAAAATTGTTCTTAAAGCTATTACATGTTATGTGAAGTACAGGAAAAGTTGTATTTATTTATTGAAGATATAATAATATTAAACCTTTTTACAATTTGTTAGTATTGAGATTCTTGTGGACTAGTAGTTATATTATATAATTCTTCAAGTCTTCAAAGTATTATTGATATAGGAAATACACTATTTGTATGTAGTTTCGGTATACAAAATTTTACACGAGCTATATTTATGTATTATTTCGCATTTTCAGCATTTTTCATTACTTATTTCGTTAAATTAGATAAAAAATATCTCGTCACACATTGGAAAACTACATATGGTATAATAGAAAATAATTTCCTTGTGAGATCTGAGTACATCTGAGATAACGATAAAATTATGTAAGGAATACTTGTACTGTTGTACATACCTAAACAATATATAATATGCATTTTGGAAAACGTAATAAACATTTGACTAGAGACAGGAATATCACAGAACGTAACAAAATAATTATTGCAAATAACCCATAAAATTTGTTTTCGCATAAAATCCAATTCTGTACACATTTATACCTGCACGTGCACGGCACACATACATTAAGTATCATAATGGTAACTAACAACTCAATCTATCATAATTATTCACAAAATCATATCGCTTACATAATGCGTGAATTATTTGTGTTATACCAATACAAGTTAAATCTAAATGTATGTACATGTTCATAAAACACTTGTTATGATTAGCAATTGTGTAGTAATCAATTGTCTATTTATTTGCATGAGAATGGTGTCGGGCACGCGACAGACACGCCGTCGTAACCAAATCAATAGAAAAAGTTGTCAATGGGTGTACTATGATGAGGATGAGACTGCTCATCGTCAAAAGAACTGTTGAAGCTGTAGTTGGAGTTATTGGAGCAATCGTTTTCCATGGAATAGTGTGGCTGGAACGTAACGCCTGGCACGTGCGGCTCCACGCTTCTGTCATTATACCCCGGCGTCTGCAGTTGGTGTTGTTCTCCTCCGTGTAAGTTTGGATAATCGGTATAATGTTGTTGTTGCGGATGGTGAAGGTGGTGGTGGTTGTGGTGATTATGGTGGTAATTGATATCTCCGATTCCGGCTCCAGCCCCAAAACTATTTGTCGATGTAACTTCCTCATTTGGCAATGTTGGTGAATCTGGTCGGGTGGCAACAGTTTCCACAAGATTTCCTTCTTTGTCCAGAATAATTCGCACATTTCCAACACGAACGTGATAATTTCCATCAATAAATTCAGCTTCGTAAGGGCCATCACCTAGAACACCGCCTTCCCATGTCGAAGATCCCCCTAAAGATTTGATAACAGACACAGCTTGGCTCAAAGCCCAAATGTAATTGTGAGCAAAGCGAAGTGTTTCAATTTTAGTCAATCGCTGATCTTGAGGCATGGATGGTAAAACTAAACGAAGACGTTCCAAAGCATCGTTCAATAAATGCATTCTGTGTCTTTCTCTGTCGTTGGCTTTCTCCCGACGATGTTTCTTCATCTTCAGAACCTGAGTTGGACTTTTCCGTCTCAGACGACGGGTTGGACGCACATTGCAACTGTTTATAGGAGACACACTCGAATTAAAACTACTGTCCATTGACACAGGACTTGAAAGAGTTTCGTCATACGATGAGGTAGATGAATTTGCATTCGGAGAAAGAACGCAAGGACTAGATGTGACTGTTGAGTCGGGACTGTGGTAATAATAATCTGTTTTGAGACTCATATTGTGAGTGTTCACGTATATCGAATGCATTCAGCAGCACTGTAATTCACAAAAAGTGAAATATTATTGTAAAAATAGTTTGTGTAAGTACGACACAATTAGTAGTTCGTGGTAAATAATTGATCTTTGTATTTCTCAGCAGAACACTCGGTCTTGAATAAATGAAATTTGAAGTTGTACTTGGACGAAGGAAGTTTAGGAATGATTGTTGCAACTTGTAGGCCTGATGTAATCTGATGAAAATTGACGACGAGTGGCACTCATTTACAGACTTGGACTTGCAGACGGCTGTGGGTGCAATTGTTTTGTCGGAGGGCAGGGCTTTACTCTAACCACCGAATGCCATATACTATAAAGGTGGTGGTAATGGAAATGCTCTGGGCAAAGGCAGCGGGTAGTAGTCGGATAGTGGTAGTTGCATTTTGTATGTACATCCTGCTGGTTGAGATTGAAGGGCACTTTCCCTTCCTAACCTAACTGTTGGTAGTCTAAAGTGTATGTTATTATGTTTTTGCTTTTTGTTGTACTTTTATATGCCTACATATAATAACTATAACTTATGTAGTATCGTATGCCTTTGCTAATACACGCACTCCTTACAGACACATGTAATACCAAACGCATTTAGTAAACATAAACACAGCATATCTAACATAACTCAATGGACAGGTTACTGACGTTCCCTTATAAATGGGTTTGTCAACTTCGTGTACACAACAAGCAGCAAATAAGTAACCTATAATAGAAACACAAGAGATGTGGAGTAGGTTATATAATGCATATATAGAGGCCTACAAAAAGTTATAGTATATAAATGGACACATTTCAAATTATTGCATTATAGATAGTAGCATTCACAAAAGTTACTTATATACTATATGCAGAGAGTGAATATTATGTACAGTGCAAACGTATAAAGTATGGCAGAACTTCCATAAGCATGCTATTACAGCCTTTACTGCAGTAGGAGAACATGGTAGGGTACCCGCAGTACCCGGTAAGGGAAATAATGTATGTAATGTATAGGGTAGTTTGGTCTTATTGCAAGAGTTGGGTTGTAAAATGTAGAAAAGTCCACTCTGATGATGAGATGAGAATGAGAGTAGCGGGTAGGGACGATTCATGAAACTTTTTATGTCTGTTCTCGTTTTGTTGGAATGAAACGACTCGACTGAAGGGAGGACAAGAAGTGGACTATGACTGGATGAACTTGGTATAGAGGCATATTATGCAAGATACACAATAAGCTTTCATACACTGAAAGTTTTATAGAAATTGTGCATTGTATGAGTGTATGCGGTAGAATAACCGTTTGGCACGCAAACCCAAAGAACCCACGTGCAGCACTTCAGGGAGTCCCTTAAGTGATCTTTTGGCAAATGGTCCGCATCGGAAACATGGACACCGATTCAGATGAACTGTACGTATTTATCACAGAACAGCCGTCATCCCAGTCAAAGATTATTATAGGAAATTCACATCTTCAAATTATATCTACCTTTCTACACTATCATCAAATTCAGGAAAACATAAAGTTGTTGAGAAATAAACATAAATAAATTGCAATGCTGTAAGATTTGTGTTTAGTACGTACTTCTTTTGACAATTGGAAACTGTATAGAGGTATTATCCTGCTATAATCTGACTTCCTCATGACAGGCAAGTCGTAAATAAATCGTCAAGGACTGTTACACAACTGTGGCCATGCACAGTATTACTGCAGTACAGTACACAGTATTATTAAGCATGGATTTACCAGTAGACAGGATAAAATTGAATCAATTTCTTAAGTAGGAAAGATGAGGAGGAATCTTTAAACAAGGAAAAATCTTTATGATGAGCATTAATAACATTTACCTTTCAAACTTCCTCAATTCTTTCTGCTACATCCATTATATTGCAGTAAGTACAGTATGTGCACAAAAGTATTTATCTGTGATTGTTTCAGAACAAATTCGAAGCGAAGGCCTTTCAGGATATTATTGCCTGATTCTCTGCACATTGTTTGTATGATGCTCCTTCGCTTCCAAGTAAAGCAACAGAATTCTCTTATTTTGTATGTAATGTAGTAAGTACCTATGTCAAGTACTAACATTGAATTAACATAAATAGCCGACTGCAGCAAATGCATTGTAATTATATTATGCGTATACTATACCTATACATATACGAATTCATAGGTAATTATTATTATAACCTTGTTTTTAATTTGTGATGTGAGTAAATTGTATGTGTTTGTGGAAGTTGTAACAACATTTATGTTTGTACGCTTGTAGTATTTCTACAGAGCATATGAGACTTGGTCAATAAATGTGTACCTATTCATATAAATTATGTTTTCACATTTGTATATTATAGTATTGCGGATTATTAATATGATGAATTGATGATGATTTTAAAATACAAATTGAGGAATATTTTACTTTCTGCCCAACTTTCATTAATAGACAAAATCAACATGTTTTCTCCTAGTCGTTTGTATCTGTGTAATGCAGACACGGCAGACAGAGATAAAATATGTACACCAAATAGCATTTTGAAGTGAATACAGGCAGAGACTTGAGACTACAAACTGTGCAGTGCACAAGAACAAAAGAAAGTGTTGCAGACTAGCAAGTAATTTAATAAAGTTAGGCAGTGCAATACAAAATGTATTAAAAAACAATCTACAATGTGAAGTTAACGAACAGAATCTAGAACGAAGTCAACAGGACTTCTACATACATATTGAGTGTGCAGGGTACAATATAACAAAGCATGTATGGGCAACAGATGTGAGAATTTTATTCTCTGATACATCTTCTTTTCTATATACATACAATAGAATCGAAGTTCATTCAAATCAGAATGAAATTGAATAACAAAGTTAAGATCCAAAGTCGGAGTCAGACAGCAAAAGAGGCAAAAGAGTACACTTAAGGAGGGTCTAACTGGGGCGACTCGTTACACGCTACATACTCGTTGCATTTCTTATATTTTGTCAACCATACCTCCTAAAGTACTTCACCGAATGTTTTCCAACTTTCACGCTAGTATTCGAAACGTCTTCTTGGAAAATTAATTGTTTGAAGATTATTCTATTAAATTGTCGACGCTTTCGCTGGAAGCGGCCACTCCACTGGACCAATCCTCCCCAGCTTTAACATAGAGATAGTGGATACAGTTGAGAGATTCATTTCCGCTAAATCCGTATCAGTATTCATTTTCCTTTACAATAATTTAGTCTCTCTTCATCGAATGTGACGAACTAGTAAATTGAATTCTATTGAAAGTTCACTGACTCTTTTGTACACAAATGCTTCCAAAATATTCATCTGTGATCCAATCTGCATATATTCCTACTTTACAATTAAAGACAGCCCTGCTTTGCTACAACCATTGGTCTGTAATTGAATGGCATTTATCTTCAAGTCCCTCTAGACGCATATATTCGTAATGCATACATGCATACATACATGCATTTGTAATAGATTACATCCCTACTTTTTAACGCATTAAAATGTACTTATAATCATTTATTGCACTCTATCACATAGTATACAGAAGTAGGTACATCAGTAGAGGCAGATTGAAGAGAGTATGCTTTTTGTGATTTAAAAAACTTTTGTTATGATATTCCAACCTAGTATTTAGTAAGTATTGATAATGTTTTTACAGATTTTTGTGTTATTTACTAAACTGGAACAATAATTACAATAAACTTAATTATACTACCTACACACATTAAAGAACAACATGAAGCATGACACTGCATAGCGCAATAAACTGATACAGAATTTTGTATGAAGTATAGAATAAATGTATTCACATCCGCTATCACAAGTATAACGATTACTAAAGACTAAAACAACACAACGCTGTGTTAGTGTAGGTTGTATTGTAGACTGACATAGTTTGAGTAAGTTACTGCGTGGAGGTATTCGTTTTCGCACAAAGATAAATGAAAACATGACATGCAAAATATAGCTACAATAATAATGATAATTATTACAACCAAATCATTTATGCAGAAAATATTTGAATTTGACTTGAACATGTTAACAGGAAATGTTTGAAATTTAGTGTAGTATGCACTTGTCACGTTATAATAATCAGCTTTTTTAATCCTTTACTGAGATTAGAGCATATAGAAATCAGAATTCATACTCCCCTAAACTCTAAGCACAAAACACCGTTATAGTATTTGAAGTGTTGTGTGTATATATGCTTTTAGAATATGAACTTTCGTATTTTTTGCAACATGAATAAACACATGCATTGCATAGATGTACATAGTATAGTAGTATGTATATTAAGGACAGAATATTATTAATCATATAAATATTGTTCGTAATGAAGACTACTTGTATTACTGCACTACTGCAATACTCATTTTACACCCATTGCATATACACGAGACACTTTTATACACACGGAGAGGCAGTTCCGTATCTGGGTACACAACACGAAAATGTGAAATGACAATAGAGAGAAGAATAATGATAGAGTGCCGTTTAGATAGCTGATGTAAATCCAAAAGGGTTTTCTATTTTCCTTTGCCATTGGACTAAAAGGGTTGATTCAGATTTTGATTATGATTCAATAGAGACAATAATAATAATAAAGAAGAAGCAGGATATTTTATATTTAGTTGATAGAATACATTGTGGACACCTGTCTTTGCCGATTTTGACCCTTGCCCTTAAATGAAACAGCAACCAAAGCTAACTGCACATAACTAACCAAAAAGAAACGCAGTGGCTTGGCTATAATATATAAAACCAGTTCACCGAATGGATTCAACTCTGTCAGAAGATAAAATGCCAAACTATAACAACATTTGTAACTCAACCCTTTCTGTGTCTGTTCTATTTCACTTTATACTGTTAATGTGTCTGCTATACACGAGTGAATCCATTTCAATTCTCTTTTCTTTTTCAACTATTCATTTTAGATACTCTCGCGTCTTTTGAGGACCTTAGAGACCTCCATGACTCGTTTATCACTCCATGTAGTACGTAGCCGCTTCCAAAACAAAACAGATTTGCTACAAAGAAAAAAGACCTTTCGTTTTAGTTGGAACAACCCTTTTTATTTTTCCAAAGGGTATTATGAATTATACCCGCTAAGTAGCATGGTAGCGACAAGTAAGAGTATTCTCGGAGGAATCAAAATTTATTGATCTCGCTAATCAATATAATGCATTTAGACTACTTACCTAACCATTCAATCGTAGTCTCTCATTCTCCCTAGTACATATAGTGGTGATAATGGAACAGTAGTATTCATACATCGCATTCAGATTTGCTACATTTTCACGGATTAGCAAATGGATTAAAATGCGGATGAATGTAAAACTTAACCTAACCGTACCAACAAGTTGTCATCGGGTTAACTTACAACATACAAAGCTTTCAATTCAATTCCACATGCTACGCTCTAATGTTAAAGGATTGAATTTAATACGGGTTATTTTTTATTATGACACATTTTGTAGCATGCAGGCATCACAAGTTTCTATACTACGGTATCCGTATCATCATTCATTTCATTATTATCACAACGCAAACATATACATGAAATATTATGAGGAAAAAGTGCAAAGCAGTTCAATGAATGTTGTGTATAAAGCTTTACCCAAATTTAATAAATTCAATACCTTTTTACCCTTTTTACTCCAAATAATTTCGTAAGGGGCACAATTGGTTGATATTTTCAATTAATTCATGTCTTCCACATAAAATATACGCAGTATTTCACGGTAATTTATTTATTCGTCCGAAATAGTAGCTAAAATATTGAAAGTGAGGCTTACTACACAAAGTAAACAGTAAAATGGGTAGATATTTTCATATCCATCATGCAAGTGAAAGTCAACAAAGCAGATTTTATTGATTCACTTCCATACAGTGCTACGAACACTTACAATATTAAAGTAATCTTAGGAAACGGGTGCATAATAGTACCCCAACGGATACGATACAAGAATTTCACAATGCTGAATAATTAACCACTGTACAAACCAACGAATGGTAAGACCGCGGGCTATTTAGGTCAATGAATACATAAGGAGGAATAAATCTGTACAAAATCCGTGGTCCCTCTGAGTTTTGGCTTGTTACTGATCAATTCATCTGTCTCGCGGAATATGTAAACAGCTTTATTTGTCTGTGCGGAGAAACCGAGAATTGAAAACCCTTTTGACATACAAATACAACGCGGAGATTACAATTCAGTAGTTCCAGAAGGAATGCATAGCATTCATCCCGCACCAATTCTCGCCATCAATGACGTTCTGCTCTACATGCATTTTTGGGTTGATTTCTCACTTTGGTGAATCCCCCAATTGAATTACTACATGAAAGTATTTCCAAGTCCATTTCCATATCCAACATTCGAAAAGGCACTACCAGTAGCTGCAGGATTAGATCCAAAGCACATAGTCAGCGCACACTGAAGTTGCTGAATTTTCGAAGTAAGGCTCCGTTGCATTTGAGTAGACTGCAGCTTAAGTCGTTCCAGCTCTGATTCCAGTTCGTAAATCTGTTATGAAAAACACCCAAGGCACATTTTAGGAAATGCAGTTAATTCTCCCATTCATTCTTTCATTCATACCATACACTGTGTGCACACACAAATTATCCAGAATATTTCCTACACAATTTATCTGAACTTATTTACTTTCACTACTGCTACATTCTGTCTGTCAGGTATACAGAGATTGAAAAGATAGATGTTCCAATCGTCCTATCATGAATGACAAGTTTTCTGTCCTTTCTCTAAAATCTGATATTATATCTCCGTGTATCGCTTGACATTATGGTCATTATGTTACACATATGTATACTATTAGTATACTCTTATACGAATTGTAAATAAATATATCTGTGTATATGAATTGCCTATTCGATATATACTTAACATTATCCACACATTTATTTTACTATTTATATTTGGGCAGTATAGTCAAAAGTAGTAATGTATCATACAAAGACAGAAAGATAGCACAATGAGATTCGTTTGCGTTGTTTCGTTTGAGGCTGTTGCCTCTCTGTGTTGACGTCAAGTTAAGCATCCAAGTGTACTTCAATACTGTCCTGTGCTATTATTTGCCATTGTATAAATAGCAGCCCTTCGATATGCATTTCAGAGTCTGTTAGGGCAACACTTCAATCTGTTACGCAGTTAGGAACACCTGCCTTCCCCTTTCGCTCTCGTTTCCATTCATATAATATGTACGGAGGAACTTTTATTTATATACAGATAGCTAGAACTGTATACAGCATTTTGCTATGCACGTAGTAGTGGTGAACATTGAATGACATTATTGATATATATTTTATGCAGTATGCCCGCTATGTAAATATAAACTGAATATTTGACTTGACTAGAATATAATTACCACCATAAGAATAGAAGCTCATTGTTACACTAAACACAATACATCACAGTCTCTAGTAAAATCTGACTTGCTAAAGTGGCCGTGTAGAGTAAACAATCGTATAGCTCCTTCCACCCTACCACATAGCTAGTCCTATAATACCTGCAACAGCTTCAATGTAAATTGTAATGTGCGTTTTGGGGTAGACTTACAATCAGTCAGACAGGAATTCGGTATTTATTCACTGTCAGTGTCACGCAATGAATCTTTGAATGATGTACAGACTGTACCTACAGGATGCTACAGGCAATGTATAGAAACACTTGATACACTTGTGAACTTGTGACTGTTATTTTTGGCTACTGGACGGTGCTACTTGACTAATTTGACACATTGTCAAGTTTCTTTACATTTGCGTCTTATTATGTAATAAAAAATGTATACATACGCTTTATCTAAATTCCATGCTCCATGGAATTGTAATATGATTTTTTCGTTTGTTTTAGTATTCTGAAGCTGGAATTTTAGATGTAAAGTATTTCTGCTTACTTTGTTCGTTTTCTCTAAAGCAATCTTGTGGCATTCTTTCTGCAACGTGACTTTCTCTTCATTATAATTTCTGCTTATTTGGAAAGCACGCTGCTCCATTTGTACTTTGGCTACTTCAGCTTCTTCCTTTGCTTTCCTGAGAGATAAAGTCAAACGTTACATGACATGGTAGGTTTATGTATATTATAATAAAGTACATACATTTGGCCAATGGCCAGACTCTATTGTTCACAAGCAAAAGCAATTATATTTAATTAAGGGCAACTCAATCTCAAGTCATAATAGACCGTGCATCGGTGACGGGTGTAATAACTAACATAGAACTATTTATGAACTAGAAAACTTAATTAAAGCAAAGTGCAAAGCAAAACCGAAACCCTCTAACTACGATAATGCACTTTTTGCACATGCCAACAGGTATTATGAAAACATCCATCATCGAATTACTCATTCTCCAGGATGTCGCCAAGTTGCATACAAATAAGGGCATAACTATCATTTAAGATTAGCTAAAGTTAACACAAGAAAGGTTTTCTGTATTTCATGTTCAATGAATGACAACTACCAAACTACCAAATGACGACGATGAAACAAAAGACATCCTCTAATGTGTTTTTGACCACATATATGCTATACAACATTGCGAAACCCTTTATACACAATGCATAGCTAATAGGTGGTTGTGAGTTGTGACACACAATAGTACTTATAATATTATCAAAAGACATCCTCCAACTAACAAGGTCATGGCTATGCGCGTAAGATGAGATTTGGATCGATGTGGTTGATTACTGACATTTAATAAAAGTATTGGCCTGAACATCAGGGAACTCGATCCTAGATGAATATCTATCTACTTTCATCATATTTAGGTTTTGCTGGAGCGAAGAACTAAATGTACTAAATATAGAACAGCATGATGCCTTCAGAGCCTTGGTAGATAAAAGAAAAGAGGAAAATTGGGGTTGTGTGGTTGGTTATATTTGTGGTAGTGGTCAATGATTAATAATAGCAGCCCATGTTCTTATCCACAACGAAGTTAAACCTCAAAAAGACTACTAGTACATTGTTATTTTATTACATACAGGAATAGGATATGAAATGGAAGAGATCATCTTACTGAACAGCTGCAACAGCTTGATCTCTCTCGGATTTTGTGGTGGAAAGTGCCCGCTGCCATTCGGAATACCGGGATTTTAACTTTGACTCTAGTGATTCCAATCTCTCTGTGTACTCCGAATCCACAAAATCTTGGCAACTGTGTTGTCTCATGTCCTCTTCGAGACCTTCTATACGATATTCTAGTTCTTCAATATGATCGCGCAAACCAATACCTTTCTTTGTCTCCGACTCCAATTTTCGGAAGAGAACTTTCTCATCAGCTTCTCGATCTCGTATCTGAGTCTCCAATTCGTACTTTAATTTACGAAGCTCTTCTAAATCTCCACGAAGTTTTTGTATAGTTTGTCCTTGGTCTTCAGAAACTTTTTGCAGAACCTGACAGTTTTGCTGCAATCTACTTTGATCTTCCCTAAATATAATTGGCATTTATTACCTCAACACTCATTTTGCTTTTTATTATAACCTGGTTGCTTACTTAGTTTGATTGAAGTTTATTCATTTAGATTAATATACTATGTATACTGTAGGTACTCTTAAAAGTTTTACTTCCATAAAATGTAGTCCTTGACAAATACGTTATAATGAAAGAAACCATCGCAAATATATAAATGCGACTACAAAAGGAAATTACCTTAGTTTCAATTTCTCACTGTCAAATTCAATTTTGGCATCTTCAAAGTGCTTCCTACTGAGTGAAAGCTTATTTTTCATCACATTGAACTCTTTGGTTAAATTTGTTTTATCTGCATTACTTTTTCTAAGCTCATAATCTAAAACCATGATTTCCTTCTCCTTTTGTTGCACTTCTTGCATTTTTTCTACAAGAATTGAATTCAATCTTTCTTTTAATGCTCGAGATTCCGTCAACAAAGCTGAGAATCGTTTTCTCAATGTTTTGTTTTCATGAGTTAGTTTTGTAAGTTCTTTTTGACGATTAGTTAAGCATGTGTCAAATTCCTTTCGCTCCTGTTGAAATCCAAGAAAAATAGCTTTTGTTCTACTGAGAACTACATGACATGCTCTTAATTGCTCGTCAACTCTTTCCTTTTGAAGATTTCTATCCGATTGTAAATTTTTCACTAAACAATCGTGCAGCACTTTATCTCTGTCTTGAGTTGTTTCCATTTCCCTTAAACTGTTCCTTGTTAACAACAACTCTGCTTCCAAAGTTTTCACTCTGCGTAAAAAAGGAATATATCACTCATAATAAATATAGGTATGCAGAAATTAGAAGTATTTACCTAGTATAAAACTACTATAAGATTGCATAAAATGTTTATTGTAGACCTTTCAACAGCCTTCGTCAAATTGGATGTTAATTTTTCGTTTTCATTTCTAATTTGAGCACATTTGGTCATTATCTGTGAGATCTGTGTAGCAACTTTTACATCTTGGCTATGTAAATCTTGATCTTTTCTGATAGCAAACAATCATATTATTATTATAAGTAAGTTAGCAACTTTTGCAAAGTACTATGTAACTGATGAACAGATATGACAGAGAATGTAAGTATTTGAGTATATTAATACAAGTATAAAAATGTTCGGCAAATAAAGTTGTTAAACTGACATAGAGTTTTGTTTTTGTAAATCCTCAATTTCTTTTCCAAATGCTTGCAGATTTTCACGTAAAAGCTTATTGTCATTCTCTATTGATACTTTCTCCAATCGAAGTTTGTCCAATTCGGAGTTTTTTTGTCTCTCAACTGTCTCAACTTCAATGCTGCACTTTTCCATAGCTTCAATCTTTTTACCCAGCTCATTATTCTCATTCTGCATTAAACAGATACAGTAAACGTGATTACTCTGATTACATACAACTACAACAGTATATATACATATTATTTTATTAAACATTTATTGCTATGTAGGTGCATATCGAGAGTAAATTGAGCAATTGAAGAATTGGATGCTTAAGTAAGTATTTGAACTATACAGATAACTATGTGCAAGTATAACTGGAAGATATTATGGTGCCATTTAATACTGTCACGGTATGCAACATGCAACTATGATTAGGCAGTATTAGATTTTAGTGTCTCAAGTACCTTCTTTACTACAATCTCCTGATGCAATTTACTAATCCGATTTTCACAGCCTTGTATCTGATTTTTAAGCTGAAGTGTACCAACAAGGAGTATTTTCTTTGTTTCTTTCTCTCTGGATAGTTCATCTTCCACCTTAAACGTAAATGAGTTCACAATCCATAGTTATCACATCATAAGAGAGCAAGTTTAACACATAAAGCAAATTGTTACTTTGTTAACAAAGGAACCAGGACCGGAACCGAAAGTTGAAGTACTAAGTAAGTATAATGAAATAATAAAACTGTTAAACAATACTGAATAACAGAAAAGGTGCACCTTCTGCAGTTTAATGGCTATCAATTTAGCGGATTCCTCCAGATCGATAGAATTGCTCCTCTGAAGATTTAGTTCTATTTCTAGATGCTTTCGTTCCAGCTCTTGGGGAATATCTTCCCTCCCACCAACCGCAGATGTGGTTGAAGAATATTCCTGTATTCTGTTGTCATTCTCTACAATTAAGTTGCAAAACTGATTTAAAAAGATGTACTGTGGGAATTCAAGATTTTATTTTATACAGAGATGTACTGCAAATAAAATACCTAGCTCATTATCTTGATGAACGGATATCTGAGTTTGACAGACCTTACTAACATTCGTATTGTTAGCATTGCCAGCGTTAGAACAGCGGTAATCTTTCGCCTGTCTTAGGGATCTTCTTCCAGATAGAATTTTAGAGTCAGACGAACTCGATTTATTTGTTTCATGTTGACATTTGATCTTGCTGTACTTATCATTTGAATCTCTTTCCGGAATTTCTACAGCCGAGTTCCCAATTTCATCATTGTCGCTTTCAGTTAAAAGGAGAGATTGAAATGCAGTGATCAGATTTAAATCATTTTCCAGCTTTTCCAGCCTAGTTGACAGCATTTTTAAGCATTCTCGATACAGACTATTTTCATTTATAATATCGAGGAAAGGCAATTCATACCTGTAAAACAAAATACCTTGGGAAAGGAAATGAACTGTCATTTCATATCACAACGTTAGTTTCCCTGGTTCTGGTTCTCATCTTTTTCATGCAAAGCAGAAATGCTTTCCATCATCTAAATTCTCAGATATCAGAAAGCAATTAAATCAAATTCTCCTACTTTTAGAAAAAATATTCCAGTAATCAATTTTTGTCTGGTATATTAAATGTACTTCCATGGACGAAATTATTTATTCCCCCGATTTCCCCCAAGCAAGTCTTTTCATTTCAAAGTCTTCTAAATGAAGTCCTAAAAGTCTAATAGTGTCTTTCTATCTCATGCGACATTTGGAACGTTCATTTCGCCCCATCTTGTATTTACTTCATTAGTTGATATCGTGCTTGCTGCTTTGAAAAATAAGTGGCACATTTTTTCGAATAGAAGTTTTATTGCGTGGCTGTGGTCCGTGGTGTGATGTTGCTTGACGATTTAGGGTCAGTCAATACAGCACTCACTGTAAATTGTTTCCGGGAGTTTCTTCTCGTCGCTTTCGTCAAACGTCACTCGTCATTGTTACGGTATTGCACGATCTTCTGTTTGCTGTCCACGGAAGTCTGATTTATTATCGTCAATTATTAATTCCCAGCAATTTCAACTTTACAGTCAACATTTGACACGGCCTTGGTGTTGAAGCACAAAATATTGAGAAGTGATTATCGTAAAGGTAAGTTTATTCTTTATTTAATTAAATTCGAGGCAGGAGGCAGTAACCAAATATGAAATATTTTAATCCACGAAAAATGATGACTGACTGTGACCAACTCTTATATCAAAT
>JABASD010002667.1:0-24842 GCA_019776165.1 Pogonognathellus flavescens
GAATCTGGATTGCTGTCACGAGCTCAATGTAATTTTTCTCAACTTTTCATGTCTTGTAGTATTAAGCTTGTTGATGGTATAAGTATAAACTGAGATTTGATGATTATAACATATAATAACGATATTTATAGATGTTTTATTTTTTAGTCAATTTGGAAATGCATTTCAGTCACAGACAAATAATTGTACGTATTATTCCCATACCATTTAGTAACTAGACGAAGTCATCTGCTCCGCTGTTCTTGCAATGATTTCCTTTCGGTGGGTTTGTGGGTTGTCTGATGAGTTACATTCAAGATGATTCAAGTGAGTTCAGCCAGTTCCCAGATGACTCAACCTTTATAAACAACAACAAAATTCTTTAATAATGATAAATATATCATGTATGCTACTACTTTGTACTTACGTAACAACGTGACATATATTCGTATTTACATTTATAAGTATATTATCCTATTTTTATATTATTTCCTTTTTAATTGACATATTTTTTCACATTTTGAACTTAATTGACTTGGATAATAATCTAAACATCTTTAATCGTTTAGATTTGCCTACTGTCTATTTTACGAAATAGCAAACTGAAAACAAAAAGAATAAGTCATAAGTAGTAGAATCATACTTAAATGTTACATATAACTCATTTTTAACTTACAAAACGATAAAATTGAAAAATATGTCATGTCACATGTATAAACAATTAAAATTACTGAAATACTTACGTATCAGTGTACTGTGTAGTACACAAATTACAAAAGTAAAATTATAACAACACAACTTACTAAACAACTCCAGTTAAGTTTGCGATTGGGTTTATTGACGAAATTCTACTTTTTCAACACACAAGGACACATACCTCCCACAACACGACGTAACCTAAAAACCCCACACTTCCCTACCACCTGCACTATTTAATTCAGGTAATAGCCAATTCGCCAATTGTGTAAATTACACCAACTACACACCAACTCTACAAAAGTAGTGTATGGTTTACACATTTATAAGTAGTTAGAAGTTATTTATAAGCATTTACGTACAGCCAAAAGTTATGTAGTACCTGTGCCTGTAGTGTAGTAGCAAAGCACAGACAGCTGTACACTGCAAGAGAAACCAGCACATCTACAGGGTTTCCCTAATAATGGTTCGGATGGGCATTCATAAAGGTCCTTTCACTTCTTTCACCACACACTTTCTTTTCTAAAACAATATTTCAAAAAAGGCACAAAGTGAAAGTTTGAATAAGTATTTTGTTAGTCGAGTCATTTTTAGACTATTAAAATATTAAATAGGCGGAGTGAAGTTAGGTTAGGTTAGGTATATTATATTTATTATTTATTATATTATTACATTATATAAAAATAAAATACCCGTTCTTTGTTCCATTTTGTAAAGCTGCATATTCTGTTAATCTTCGCATTTTGGTTATAATGAAATCATTTACTGGCCTAGACAGGTAGTGTTTGACATTGACCTGGAATAAATTGGTTGCTGGTGATCTTTCTGGCGTGATGTAACCGCGTATATACAACATGTAATCCAGAATCATGAAACATATTTATTTTACAATTAAAGCTCGGGGAAAATAATTCGGAACTGTGAAAGCAATGCATTCACTTTTCAGCTTTATCTATGTCAAACGCGTTGTTCCTCGAAGTTTTGGTTGAGACCTCCTGTATTAAACGTCGACTTGCTTTCATCCTTGCTAGTTATTGGAACACCTTTCATTTCCACATGTATTTTGTGGGAAAGACGAGTTCAAATCTTCAAATGTTTACATTGTTGAACCACTTGCACTTCCAAAATTGTTTGTCGCTCATCAGTGTCATCAGGTCACAGCAGGTCAGTTTACTATCTACTTTCTTTGTTCTCTTTCTCCTGCTCTTATTGAAGTAAACTTTACTGGCACTTTCCCCTTTTCATGACAGCCAACGGATTCCGAAATTGAGTCCGTTTTGCTTTTGAAGTATTTGAAGTTTGCCGATAAGCAGTCTGACTCTGACAAGTCATTTAAAGCTTGTGATTTTACATGGTACAGTACAGTATATAATTCATGTGGTTTAAATATACTAATGTCCAAGGGCGTATCTAGGATATGGAAAAGGGGGGATCGGGAAATCTGGGGAGCTTCATCAACAAAGAGTTTTTCAGCGGCCTTCGGCTGTGAAATAACTCTTTTTCGAAATCTGGGGTAGGGGCGCCTTAAATATTCCCTTGCTAATGTCAATAGCTACTACTTTTGACTTTGGGTTGGGGAACTAACAATTTACTTTGGGTTTTAAGTTCAAGGGTTGTAAGGAGGTTGTATAGTGATATCTATATATCAGAAGCCCGACTGGATCATTTCCAGCCAACTTTCATTTTTCATAGAAAGACAGAAATGTTGGTTTATAGTTTATGTAATGTTTAAAATGTTAGTTAGTCTTAGTAAGTATAAGTAAGACATTATTCTAATGCTCACAATACATTAGGCGGTTTGATATGATAGAATAAACTAGACATGCCAATTCGATGTAAACTCATTGTTGTAATCTGGTCTAAGTCTCGTCTGGTATACTGGTATCATCGAATCAGTTAGGCTATTATATGACTATGTAATAAAACTCCATTGCAGGTTTTATTTCGGTTTGCCAGAGGGATAAATCCAGGTAGAAGTCCTTTGGTAACAATTACATCACTAAACAAATTCACAATGGAAAGTCAGCTACCTAGAAGAAATCTTCGAAGAAAGACACCCACAATAATTGCAGTTGCAGACGGTGGTTCAAGTGGTTCTAGTTCAGGTAGTTCCGAAGCAAAGGTCGTCGTAAAGAAGAAAAATTCATCTGTAGCTGTAGATGGAAAAAGTAAGCCGAAGAAAACAAAAACTACTACTAAACAAATATTGAACGAAGAAGCCGTCGCGGACCCGGAAGAAATAGAAAGCTCTGTAAAAGATATCAGCAAAAAGACTATTGCAATTCCTCAAAACTGGATCGAAATTTTGGACAATATAAAGGAAATGCGAAGTGCCAAGGACGCTCCCGTAGATACAATGGGATGTGAGCGCTCAATGGAAACTGACGTGCCTCCCCATGTAACTTATATTTTAGATACCTACACATTTTAAAGTATTTGATACAAAGGTCACAAGTTTTTGTTAATATTTTAGGTGAGAAGATACCAAACATTAGTTTCGCTGATGCTATCCAGTCAAACTAAAGATCAAGTTACATTTGCAGCAATGCAACGATTACAGCAACATGGACTCAATGTACAAAGTATTTTAGATATGGACGAAAGTAAAATTGGCGAAATTATACATCCTGTTGGGTTTTGGAAAAAGAAAGCTACTTACATTAAAAAGACAACACAAATTCTAAGGGATAAGTATAATGATGATATTCCGAAAACATCTAAAGAGCTGTGTCTACTACCAGGAGTAGGTCCTAAAATGGCATATATTTGTCTAAATGTCGCATGGGAACTTAACGCTGGGATAGGTACAATAAAACTAATTTAATTTAACCTACATAGCTAGAGTAACTAATTAGTTAGGTATAATTTTAGTTTATGTTGTGTACCCCAAATTACATCGTGTGTGTCATTTTTATGACCTGCTGTTGTTTAGTCATTTTATTTGGAATAAAATTATAATTATTTGGGTTTATTCTATTTAGGTGTTGACACTCATGTACACCGAATCACAAATCGTTTGAAATGGACTGGTAAAAAGGGCACGAAAACTCCAGAGCAAACGCGAGAAGCTTTGGAATCTTGGCTTCCACAGGATCAGTGGCAGGAAATCAACATCTTGCTCGTCGGGTTTGGTCAAACAATCTGTACCCCAATCAATCCAAAATGCTCCAAATGCCTCAACAAAAAAGTCTGTCCTAGCAGCACTGCTAAAAATTCGTCATAGTGTTCCTGCCAAGTTTTGCTGCACTGAATTAACTGGACACAAAATCTTTCATGGAGCAACTTAATTAATTTCCATTATGATATTTATTTATATACTTACTTAGTATACTTTCTATAATTTCTCATAATTTAGAATTAATTATTCAAATGAAAATACTCATTTCCTGTTTATAATTTCGAGATAGGAAGCTTGCTGCTGAGAAAAGTTTGAAACGGATCGAATTAGAATCTGAATTCTTTGCCAAGTGACTTTACTGTAATTTTAGTATTCGTGAGCCGAAATGTGTATAATAGAAACACAGGCACTTTAAGAACAAACTGAAAGTACAATATAATGCCATATTATTATGTATATAGTAGCTATAATACCGAAATTATTTTTCAGTGAATCTAATTTTCATTACGGTCTGATTGTAGAACTGATTTAGCAATTAATTCTGACAAATCAGAAATCACACATTACTTACACGAAATGATTCGTCAGTTAGTCTGGTAGAGTAAGTGCAAAGGGTACCAACAAGTCTGTAAAATTCGGGCATCGGATATGTATATACCATTTAAACTCCTTTGTAGAGCCCTTCCTAATCTCCCAATTTCAGCTAGGGTTATTACCTATCATACCTATCTCAATAATCGTCATATTGATAAATCAAGGTAGGAGCAGCAAGCATTCTTTGGAGTGTATAATACTGAACAAATTAAAAATGGAAAATCAGCCACCGAGAAGAAATCCTAGGAGAAAGGCAGCTACACCGGGTAGTTCTACTGTAATTGCCGTACAGGAAACAAATCAATCCGCTAATCCAGAAAGAATTTCAAAGCAAATAAAAACTACTAAGGGAGGAATCAATGAAACAGATATAGAAACAATTGCGAAGGACATCAGCAAAACAACAATTTATGTTCCCCAGAAGTGGATGGAAGTCTTGGAAAATATTCGAGAAATGCGAAATTCAAAGAATGCTCCCGTAGACATAATAATGAGTATTGAGACTGAGAGTACAAAGGAAACTGATTGTCCTCCAAAGGTAATTCAACAATCTCTTCACTCTAAAGTATTTTTAACACTTATTTATTACACTGAAATGTAAAATGCGACATTTTGTTTATGTTTCAGGTGCAACGATATCAAACATTGGTTTCACTTATGCTATCCAGTCAAACTAAAGATCAAGTTACATCTGCAGCAATGCAACGGCTAAGGCTGCATGGGCTCAACGTGCAAAATATTTTAGATACAGAAGAAAGTAAAATTGGCGAAATCATTTACCCTGTGAGATTTTCGAAAAAGAAAGCTACATACATTAAGAAAACGACACAAATCCTACGGGATAAGTACAATGATGATATTCCAAAAACATCTAAAGAACTGTGTCTACTACCAGGAGTAGGTCCGAAGATGACATATATTTGTCTTAACGTAGCATGGCAAATTAACGATGGCATAGGTAAAACTTGATCTCGCAATTTATATTACGGATAAATTGTTTTTAACAATCATCTATAATTTTCAATTCAAATTATACTTTTATTTATTCCACTTATTAGGTGTTGACACACATGTTCACCGGATTACAAATCGCTTGAAATGGACTGGCATTGAAGGGACAAAAACTCCAGAACAAACACGTAAAGTTTTGGAATCTTGGCTGCCAAAGGACAAGTGGGAGGAAATCGGTGGGATCTTGCTTGTTGGATTTGGTCAAACGATTTGCACTCCTGTAAACCCGAAATGCTCCGATTGCCTCAACAAAAATATCTGCCCTAGCAGCGGTGTTAAAAATAACTAAATTATGATGTACCTGTTCGAATAGTTATTTCAACTGTACAAAAACATTTATGCAAAGCAAATTATTCCATATATTTTGTCTTAACACCCAAAACCTTGCTTTTGCAACAAGTTTGAAAATATTTATTGACTGAATATAATAATTTTATGAGAGTATTTGTGTGTATACCAATTTTTACATATGTTTGCTATATTCAGATAATTCAGAATAATATTTCGTCTTTAAATAGCTTAGAATTAATTAGAGAAAGTCTAGGATTTTTTTCACCTGCAGATTATTAAATTACTTTTAAACGTGGTGTGTATCTGTAAACTTTTTTGTCTATAAGTACACAATAAACAATTAATTCACGTACAAGACAACAATAACTATATCTTATAATTGGTTCATCTTTACATTATAATAATTCTCAACTTTTTAAGGCTATCAATCAGCTATCATCATGAATGACGGCGATTGTACAACGAACCAGTGGAATTCTTTTTGGAATAGTTTCAAACATTATTTTCTAGAAATTAAATTAGAATGTCATAAATATCGTAAAATTATGACTATTACCTGACACGTAATATGCGAAAGCATTTTCCTTCTCAAATGAAATACGCATTTAGATTTAATACTATATTCAACAAAATAACTACTACGCACTAATTCTGCGAAACTGTAGGCACACTTGGAGAAAGGTGGACAGTGACAGTAAATAGCAAAACTCCTGTATTAGTTTTACAAATTGATTCGACTACTGATCATCTATTTACAATATTTCATTTTACAAAAAATGAAACTGAAACTGACTTGAAATGAGTTATGCGATTTAACTTTGCGCTTTGGGAACTAGAAAATTATAGTTTAGAACGTACTTGTTAAAGTTAGTGGAACAATGTACCCAAGGAATACAAGCGAGTTCGTGTTTTCCACACTGACATGCCTGGAATTCATATTCGTTGCAATACGGGTATAACAAAATACGAAAACATAGTGTCCATTCTGAGAATATAATATTATTAAGGGTACGTCTAATGCAAATGTTACTTCCTCGATGTGCCCCATGTGCGAGAGTGGGGGTTCATGAATACCTCATCCATACGTATTCTTCATTTTTTACTCACTCAGAAGTTTTATGAACTTCAACACATTCCCAAATTGAGAAAATTAGCCGTCAGACTTTAAATAGGGTTGGTTAGATGGACACAATGTTATCCTATAATCTTGTGATGTTCCGCTTTTAAAACTTCTATTATTTAGGAATTCTTAATCAACCATGTCGATATGGAAAGTACGAACTCAAGCGTGTTTGTTCTTCTTTAAGACTTTTTCTGTTGTATGGCTGGATCCTTCAATTTGGCTTCCAAAATTTTATTTTCATTTCTCACTTGAGTTAGATCAGCTTTCAGTCGTTTCAGTTTATCCTCAACTATTTTGCCTTTTTCAAGTTCAAGTTTATCCTCCATATCACGAGCTAGGCGTTGAGAGTTTCCTGTTTCTTCCAAAGTTTTGATAATACGAGAAAAGTCCGAATGAATGGCAACTAAGAGTTTATAAGATTGAGCAACGTTCTTGTCTTTTTCAGCGTCCTAAAAATGGAATCAAAAATTAAATAGCAGCTAATAATATGTTAGATGTACTTTAAATCGCAGTTAACCTATAGTTGTTTTAAGAAATACGAATAGTACAGCGAATGAAAATAAATAATAATTATCATACGTACTTTAAATATTAATTCATCAGCTACAGCAAATGTGCGATCAAGTCTGCCTGTCAGAGTGTTAATGTTCTTTTGTGTATCTTTGGTATCTTTGAGTACTTTGGTGATTTCCCGTTTCTGTTTCTTTATGTTCCCAATTATTTCGCAAATTCTTTTGGTATACGCTGATCTATAAGCAGAATAGTGGAAAATAAAAAGTTAGAAACTTCTAACTTCTCAACTAACTTAATTTTTAATATGAATATAATATATTTACTTTCAAATACATAAATATAACATAATTATTAAGTATTCATTAGTAATTACGTAACCAACCTGTTAAGATCCTTAGGCATTTTTTCATATTCTGCGAGTAGGTGAGAGTAAGCTTCTGTTTTGCTTTTCGCCTCACCACCCATATCTTTTAAAGCTGCTTTAAGGCTTCGGATTTCTTCCCTTTGTTTTGCTATCTCGGACTACAATGTAAAAAATATATAATTTTTAACAGAGGCAAGAATTATAATTTCTATAAGATCATTACTGTAGTGGTAAATCCATTACAATATTAAATACTTTATTTTTTGATCCATAATACATTAGCAAAAGCATTTTTAGGTACTGGTACTACAACTACACTTACAATTTTATTGGCATTGTTTGATCGTTTCGTCCGAATTTCGTCAAGCAATGGCTGTCTATGTGTTTCCCACTGATTGGACAAATTAATAATTTTCTCTATCTGCGCTTCAACAGCTTTTTTGACTTTATCCAAACCATCTTCATTACCATCCAGTAGTTGCTGAGTTTTTCTTTGCCTGTCTAACAGTTTTTCTTTGTTTTCAAGCTCCGTGTTAAGTTTAGCGAGTTGATTTTCCAATGATTCCAATGTTGTGTTCATTGCATTAGCGGACTTTTCTTTTTCCTTTAATTTCAACGCTTTGGATTTGGATTCCTCTTGAATAGCTTTGATTTTTAATGCAGCTTCTTCCGCAGCTATTTCTTCCTGACGCTTCCTTTCAGCCTCGGCTTCTTTTTCGAGTCTTTCTTTCTCACTATTGCCAACCTTCGGTTTTTCAGCTATAGGTGGCTTGATTTTAGGTTTTTCAGGAACTACCGGCTTTTCTTTTGGTAGTTCGTCGGCTGCAGGAACAGGCTCTTTTTCAAGTGGCTCATCTGGATCTCCAAAATCGTCATCACTATCATGCTTCTCGATTTTTGGTGTGACTACAGGCTCAGGCGAAACTGCTGCTTCGTTAAATTTTTTAAACTTTTCGCGTTGCTTCGCAAAGGTAATATCAGCCAAATGACTAGCGTAAAAACGTAGCGTCTCTACGGATAAAAATGAGAAAGAATTTAAGGATTAAGAAAATATGTCGATCTGATACGTGCTTTATCGCTTTTAAGATACCTTTAGGGAGCGAATCGACATCAACAGCCATTGGAAGACGAATTCCATCCACCTCTACGACGTTTCCCCCAAACATATCAGCTTTGGCATTTTCTTCGTTTTCTTGAGTAAACTTGGATAAGAGAGTATCTATCTTTGTACATAATTCACTATCGTCTCGAGGAAGCTTTTCTACAAGGAAGATTAACAACTTCCGAGTGTCAGCTTCTGCAGGATACAAAAAGGACTGACAACCTATTTCATCTGTGTAGCCCATGTCCTGTAATAATCACACCTTCATTAATCTCTTTTTCCACTGTTAGATAATGCGCTCAATTTTTCAATAAATACCGTGACAAGTTGAGCTATTTGAGAAGCCACTTTATAGCGACTTGACATTGAAATATTTCCGTCATATGAAGGTATTTCAAAATCTGGTCGAATTAGCTCAATACATCTAGTAACACACTGAATTATTTGCACGGGTGTGAATTCCAAAATGTTAGAACCAACGTCACTACACGAAAATTACACGAATACACGAAAACAAATTCACATATATGAAAGTTATTATAAGACTAACTATTATGAGTGCCATATGCACATAAAACTTCATTAGGAAAAATAAAAGTATTCAACCTTACCATCCAATTCTCTTTAACGTGTAATTAAGGATTGAATCTATTTCTTCCATAATTTTTGAATTTGACAAATCAACGTAAATCTGACTGAACTTCGAATCAAGAAGGAGGTGTTTGGGATGTTAAATCTGATCTAAAAAATGAAAAAACATTACTTTATAATAAATCCTTTACATATATTTCTTGAACAAAATTATTAATATTTGAAACATTTATAATCTTAAATCTTCTAACAACCCTTTTATTTACTGATTTACATAGATTGATGACTGTTGACAGTTGAGGAGTTGACACTTGTCACTTGACAGATTATTGGATCTTCTCTTGATAATATTCCAAATTTCAAAGTAAAATATAAATGTACACCCCGAGTGGAATAACCGATTTTTAGTCTTTTTGGACACAGAAATATAATGAATATTACATAAACAAGATTACATAACAAGACTTAAAGATCAATTCAAAAAAGTCAGAAGAGAAGACACATAAAAATAATGATACAATTTAATTAATTATTTTCAATAAAGCCGCCAAATCAATGTGGTATTGAGATATGATAGACGTCTGAGATATTGCAGAGAATGAAAACACCCCATAAGAGTAAGATTAGTTCACAACTCTTGACAGCCAAAATTAAGATTGAGCGGGATAGAAACTTTAGTTCCTTCTCAGCTCCAGCAAGTGGAAGTCCATTATGTTTTTGAAGTGGTAAATAATTTTAATTCATAATTATACATTTTTGTGGCCAAATCATATCATATCATCTGATTTGTTAATGTAAGCTGTTATGTTTTACTATACAAATTTTAATTACATTAAAACACTATGGACCATTGATTCAATGTTAAATGTATTAGCAATATGCAATTACTTTTATTATGTAAATATCAGTGTAATCAGTAATGTAGTATTCTCAAATTCTCACTATTTATTACAGATTGAGACCCGGATAAAAACTGACATTGACGATTTGCATTACCGAACAGGAACTGAACGCAAACTTGTTTACATTGAACAGTCTCATCATGAGCGTCCCAAGCAGCAAAAAATTGAACATTAATGAATCAAACAAAATAAATGGTAAAAATAGTGGACCCAACAGCATTGATATCAAAGGAAATGACTTTAACAAAATTTCAAAAAATCAGGACGAGGAGCAATACTTAAATTTGATCAGAAATATTATGAACAATGGTAATGTACGAGGGGACCGCACTGGTACGGGAACTATTTCTGTCTTTGGAGCGCAGATGAGATTCAACTTAAGAAATGGTCAGTTTAATAAAAATCCAGTTCCAAAACATACATATCGTAGTAAAGATAATTTTTTTATTGCATAGCATTGTGTTTATTTAGACACGTTTCCGTTGTTAACAACCAAAAGAGTCTTCATGAGGGGGATTACAGAAGAACTACTTTGGTTCATCCGGGGAAGTACAAATGCTAAAGAACTTACCGACAAAGGAGTGCATATTTGGGATGGTAACTCTTCGCGAAAGTTTCTGGACGGTTTGGGGTTCACAGAGAGAGAAGAAGGAGATTTGGGTCCGGTTTACGGATTTCAATGGCGTCATTTTGGAGCAGAGTATAAAGCTATGAAGGATGACTATACAGGAAAAGGAATTGACCAACTTAATGAGGTGATTGATATGATCAAAAACGATCCAGAGTCCAGAAGAATTATTATGACAGCTTGGAATCCTACAGACGTGTCGAAAATGGCTCTTCCTCCTTGCCATTGCTTAGTTCAATTTTATGTGGATACAACCAAGAAAGAACTATCCTGCCAGTTATATCAGCGTTCCGCGGACATGGGATTAGGTAAAACTGAAACAACCTTGCTAGCAACAATACAACTGTTAATTTAATCATGATAATTTCGACTAATTGGCTATTTGTTAATTTTTCACAGGTGTTCCCTTCAATATTGCAAGCTATGCTTTGCTGACTAAAATGATAGCCCATGTAACTGAATTAACACCTGGAGACTTTGTTCATACGTTGGGGGATGCTCACATATATTCTAATCATTTGGAAGCACTGAAAACACAGCTCGAGAGAGTCCCTAAGTCTTTTCCAACTATGAAAATAATTCGGAATGTTGAAAATATAGAGGATTTTAAGATAGAAGACTTTGTCATGGAAGGATATGATCCGTACCCCAAAATTGAGATGCAAATGGCTGTGTGATTGCGTATACAAATCGGCAACTCAGAATTGAAAGCATTGGGTTAGACTTATGTTATGTTACGTATTATTGTTATTGTATTATTTTAGACATTATGTTATTTGCGCTTTCCACATTTTATTTAGAATATATTTTAGGTTTAAACTTGTGTACTAAGCGTACTTTTATTACATGATAAATAAACTAATAATTTACTACTAATAATACTAACTAATAATTTAACTTGTTTACTTGACAGGAATTCAGGATTATTTATATCTATTTCATGGTGTAACTGATTCTGAGTATCGTAGCGTGAATTAAGTAAGTAAAGTACCTAACAAGTTATATTGGAATTCTTAGATTTTCTACAAATATTTGTCATGTATATGAGGGTCACGTATGTATTGTACTTCTACTATGCATTTATTATTCCAGAGGTGGAAACTACTTCACTAAATTATATTAAATTCTAAGAAGTCAGAGAATCCACAAGGGGCTATGCAAGCTGATTTAGTATAGTTAATACTAGGTAAAGGTAACTGCAGTGTTTATACCTGAGCCTGAGCGTGAACCCACAATTTCTTAGAATATCTATTATTGTAATGTTTGTATGAAATGTTTCAGTATTCATGTACCTATGTGTAAGGTAAAATGCATTTAGGTAATACTACTGTATTGCATGTAGTAAATCACTACATATAGTATAATATGTGTAGTTTATACCATAACTGAAGTTGTACCATGTAATAGGATGCTATATAATTATAATAGGTATATATAGTACTTAATAAATTTATCTGTGTACTACAAGTCAGGAATCGGGAAATTAGTCTTTTCTTTCACATTACCATATTTCAAACATATCAACAATCTCAAGTACCTATTTGAATAGAATAATATTCATTGAAGCCACTAAGCAATCACGCATTCTGTCTCATAGTGTTGGCTGCTTTGAGCTTAGCGGTTTCAGTAAGCACTACATTCTTCGCTAAAGACGAAGTTCAGTTAATTTAAAAAACTTGTAGACACGATCTATGTTATCGAATAAAATTCCAGGGTTTTAATTTTACAAACATATTTCTACGTGTAATTAAATTAAGTATAAAAGTACAATGAATAACACTGTCGAATGCAAGCGAGGATCGTCAGTTTTGGAGGTATATCAATTAGTTTCTTTCTTATTACAACTAGAACGCACATTGGTGCACATTGATATACATTGATATGCATTGATATTTTTCATTTTAAATTGTTTGATTGTAATATTATTTCGTGTTATTTTTATATTCCTCAGATTCAGGATAAACAATTTATGCAGTACGAATGGGATTTTTTGATTCCTCCTAAAACAAGAGTGCAAGAAAATATTGCTGCTGTTTCTCACACCGGTTTTACTTTCAAAGAGTTAAAATTTGATTCGGGATTTCTGTCAGATGTGGAACATAACTGGTATCAGAATAATGAAATAGTTACCATTCATACCCACATATCTATTATTTGGCCTTATACAACAGGGATTAAACTTCATTTGTCATATTGCATTGTTTTTTTAGGGGAGTCTCCTTCTACGGAAACCAGATCAATATCTATGTATCACTTCCTGCTCGCACATCATCGTGTGCATTTTCAATTTCCAGGTCTAAAATCCAATTAATTAGCAAACAAGAAGAACAATCAACCCATGACCTGGAATTCAAGAAAGATGAATTCTCACACCCTTCTCCAAATGTCATGTGGGCGGCATTCTGGGCAAATAATTCAGGAGCATGGACTGAAAATATCGACACAATACGAGTGGTTTTTGGTATAGGAATGGAAACAGGTAATAACGCTGTAATTATACATACCTACTTTTACTTTACCTATATTATTATCTGCTTCTATGTATGTGTTTAAGTGTTCAACTGCTCATTCAGAGTTTTAAAACTATTGTCTAATTTTTTGCAGCCGGGAAATGTAAGAATAATTTGGATACAAAAAATGGAACAATCTGGATTGACCAATGCTCCAAAGAATTGGGTGCTTCATCATTTTTTGGATCTTCTGTACTTTCCGATATAAAAATTATCTGCCGAGATAAGGAATTCCCAGCTCACAAATTTCTTTTAGCATGTAAGCACATAGTACTTTAAACGTATCAAATACTTTGTTTTGTATACTTTTGTATTTGTACTTGATAAGTAAAATTTCATTAATTTGTAGGTAGAAGTCCAGTTTTTGCATCAATGTTTCAGTACAAGTTGAGAGAAACTGAAGAAGGACGTATAGTTATGGACGACGTGGATGGAAATGTTTTAGAAGAATTACTTCGATACTTGTATACAGGATCAATGTACAAATTAAAAGATAACTGCCAACAGCTACTTATCTTAGCAGAAAAATACGATTTGATGATGCTGAAGAATAAATGCGAAGCCGTTTTAATTGAAGAAGTTACAGTTGAAAACGCTTTGGCTATGTATTCGTTTGCGGAAACACATAGAGCTCAATCTTTGATGTCGACGGCGATAGATGTACTTAAGAGGTAAGTCAAATTGTATTAATGAAACTATTGAAGCATATTATATAAAGACGAAGAGGAAAAGATAAAGTGAAATAATAAAAATGAACCTAATTTTCAGAAATAAGAGACAAGTCATTTGCGACGATGAAACTTTTAAGAGATTCGTGGACGATTATCCAGATTTGATGTTTGAGCTTTTCAAGCTTTGACTTACTTTCATGAGATAATGACATTAACGATGATATCGTTTTTATCTGCCTTACTTTCCGAAGAAAAACTATAACACTGTAGATAATTGATTATGAACTAACGTAACATAATTACGTTTATTTTTCTACGTTGATATTATTTAACTGATTATTAAAACACAAATGAATTTTTACTACTAATGTGAATAACAAATATCGAGAGAATGTATATTTAAAGGTAGAAAATAGATTTTATTAGCTTATAATGAATCACCATAAAAACATTTTTGTGGTTTCGTTCTTTTTACGTCTTTACCTCATCAAACATGTACACATGTACATGCAAGCTTATTTTTATACAATGTATTTTCTTGTTAATTTATTGTTTTTGCAACTTACGAGTATCCTCGAAGTACTTAGGTTAATTTATATCATGTAGGATGAAATTATCGTTTATATTCCTATTTATCTGTGTCTACTTACGATGATAACCATTTTACGTGTATTAAGTGTTCTAATTTTTTATAATTTTTGGACTCGTTTAGGTTCCGTCATACAATGACCTAAGTATATAGATCTGTTATAAATATGTTTGATATGAATTATATATACAATTAATTGAATTAAGTAAAAACACAATTTGTTACACAAAAATACATAATCTTATTATGGCTGTCATTTGTGTTTCCTTTACTTTTGCATGGAAGTATGAGATAATACTTTCTACCCTCTATGAATATGTAAAATCATTTGTTCACAAAAAGTTGTTTTGAACATGCAGATCTGACTCACGCATCGTTTCTGTGAAATTGGATGTAAACAGAGTTCTCTCACGTCAGTCCCGGACCCGGACCTTTATAATTGCAACCTTTCATGGTTTATGATTTTTCACGAATATTAATATTTTGGCACGTACCGACATACCTATACAAAACAACAACAGGAAAATGTGTAAAAAAATGTTCAAAGGATTTTACTAAGTTTGGTTGCATAACGTAAAGAAAAAAATGGTCTCTACGTACGCAAAGTACGCATACACTTCACCTTATATGTGAAAGTACTGTACCTGCAACAGATACAGCACATTTACAAGAGAGGTACTCTATACACTATATGAAGGTAATGAGCGCAAATGTACAATAAGATTGACGTAAAAGATTAGCATGACTTACATCAATTACCACTTCTTCCCTGGCTTCGCAAACGCACTCATTTATCTGTAGTTCCTACTGACGCTATATATAAACGAACCACGTCTTAGAAACAGGTTTTACTACAGCCAAATCTGCAGAGATTACAAATATTATTATCTGTGTCATGACTTAAGCCATTCATGACGTATGGTGGTTGTGGTGGGGTGGGTCAATTTTTTCAGGCATCCTCTTCAGTTTTCAGGTAAATAAACTCGCACAAAAAGCTATAAAAAGTGGATACTTAGGTACGCAAATCTATTTTTACCGATGAATTCACCAACTCACTAATTGTAGAAAATTAAAGTAAAAAAATTGTGATGTATTTTCCAAAGGAGGGTAGCCTGCTTAGCCCCAAGCCGTACTAAAACATCTAACTAACCTCAACCGGATTCAGAGCAAACACTATCTTATTACAAACCACAATTTAAGTAGAAAATGATCCTTTCTGAGAATTATCTTTCCATGAAGATCTTCATTTCATCCTCCTGCTATTTTCTTTCATCTTTTATATAGGTGTACCGTGTACCCCGCTGCATGTACTCTGTACATTACATGCACACTAAGGTAGATACGTAATAAATTTACTTTAAATAGAGAAGGACTATGGATTACTACGTGCATCATCTGTGTAATCAAATCATGCATCTATTCTCTAAGACTCAGACAGAATCCTCAATTCTTGAAGTTAATTCAGTGTAGCCAACTGAGTGAGTATATATTTATTGACGTCACAACAACTTCAAGTCTAAATGTATATAAACACTTAGAAATAACTCTGAAACTTCAATTGTATCTTACTATTGCACAAGAAAATAGTTCAGTACATTTGCGAACTTATTGTTGTTGTTTACCTGTTTTGATAATTTTAAGAAAAAGCAGCAAATATGTCTAAACTCGCAGTTTGGACTTGTTGCTCTGTAATTGCATCTTTAGTGATGGTTACCTGGAGTTATCCTGAAAATACAGAAAGTCAAATCCCTATTGATCCTTTGCAATATTCCCTTACGTCAATGAATCTCAATTCCGACAGAGGAGGTAAATCTTTTTACACCGATATTAACCGATTAACTTAATCCTTTAATTTTTCTTTATGCAATTATGTTTAATCTATTTAATGAATTATTAATTACGTAATGTAAAATGAATTAATTCATATTGTAATTGATCCTTTAGTGGGCTACCAGGGTGCATTTCCCATATACAATCCGTCACTGATGACTTCAAATGAAAATGAGGCAACACGAGACAAACGTCACTTGTTCAAGAAGAAGAAGGACAAGAAAGCCAAAAAAGGTGGATATTACCAACAAAATCAGGCTCCTCCAGTCATAATTATAAATGAGTACAGAGGCGGACATGGCGGATACGGTGGCGGACATGGAGGTCCACATTATGGTGGAGGAGGCGGATGGAGTCGGCTCCATGATCTCGGAGGAAGCTATGGTCATCAAAATACCCACGATAACTACAACAGTGGATACGGAGTACTTCAACCAAGACAACAAGCATACGGACGTTAATATCAAATCAGATAATGTTATAATTATGTAGATTATTTAGTGCTAAGATGGGTATTAATTATGAACTTGTGATACGTTTTTTTTGAAGAGCAGAGCAGAGTGAATCATAATAATATATAATTTTGTTAAATATTGCATAGTATATAATGGTTGGTAATAATTGTGTATGAATTTATGAATACGCATTATTATTTCTGATGAGTTACGTTATATTTAGCATGGATGATAGTGAGTCAATTGTACAAAAACTAAATGTTATTACACGTTTTATAAGTATTGTTATTGCTATTTTTGTTGGTGTATAAATAAATTTATTTATCTTTCATTTGCCCTACTAAAACTTATGATTGCCTTATTTTGTTACTTATTTCCTGTGAAAGCCAAGATATTATTGAGTAATAAATATAAGGCTTAGACTGTGCCCCGGGCCAAAATTAAGTCTATATTCAACTTTGGTTAATAAGCATCTTTGGTTTTTCCTGTAAAATTATGCAATTCAAACATAATACTCAACAGCAAGATGGAAGAGTCTATAGATGCATACTTTGATAGTATTTTTGGCTTCTCCGAATAAAAATAAATGACAATCTTTGATTTTTATTTGCCAAAATGCACATTAAAATGATATATCCGCTCAGTGATAATGTGAGAAACCATTATGTCACTGAATGAACAGAATTATGTTACAGAATGGAAAATACAAATTTATTTGCTTGAATAAAAAGAAGTTCTATAAGTACACTCACTCAAGTTATGATTATGTTTACATTTTACATGATTCATATCACGAAAGTTTTGTCTCAGTTCATATATGTTGTACATTTCACATTTGCAGGATTTTGTTAATAAATACATGTATTATCTACTTATCCCGTACCTTCCATGTGATTTAATATCCAATTCATGTAATACAGCACATTGGCATAAACAGTCGGCATCCCTTGTTGTCCACACTCACTGTACGAAATTACTCCGAACTGAAAAAATCTTTTCACCGAGTCATCATCAGTACCGTTTATAAATTTCTGCAATGGTCCCCCTCCGTCACCCGTACATTCCCCTTTCCCGGCAGTACCGCCACAACATATCTGTAATGAAGTAACCATTTACTGTAATTTCATAGGGCGTATCTAGGATTGGTCATTGGGGAGCTGTCAAGACATCTCGACAGAAAAAGTGTCTCAAGATGTGCAATAAAAAGAGTTTACCGCTATATATGCCTTCCGCCGCAAAAACCCCTTATTCGCAATCTGGGATAAGGCGAATCCCCCTCTAAATGCACCATAAAGATTGAGACAGAGAATTTTACCTTAGATCGGTCGAGAACACCAAGTTGTCGAGAATAGACACTGTTACAAGCTCCTCTATACGTCAGAGTTACATTTACAGCATTAAGAATATTTGATGTAGAAAATTGACCTAAAAGAAAGATTTCAATGTTAAATTAGTTTGGAAACTTGTCACACGAATTATCCATTTGCAAAAAAGTTAATGAAAATTTCAACCCGATTTCTGTTAGTATTCTACCAAATATTTCGATGATTAATTAAGTAACCTTTATTACCTGCATCAGCACTGACACGACCCCATCCTGCAGTGGTGAACTTTTTGTCAACTACTTTGTTAAGAATAGCTTCACTTGTAGGTAAGCAAATTGGTTGAATGAATCCTGCATTATTAATTTAAAAATTAAAATACAATCCTACATAAAAAATATTCATTTAGATAATTGTAGTGTGATTCTGCAACAATTTACTATCAAACGAAATTTCTTCCGGAAGTTGGATCAAAGCAATATCGTTATCATGAGCGTATTTAGTGTACTCCTCATGGATAATGACTTCTTCTACGAACATCGACCTTGAAAGATGACAGTCATTTCCTATGCATTCCTCTTCTTTCATTCTATTATAGCCCCCTAGTGTAACAGAATCTCTACGTGGTAAAACAGGAAGAAGAATATGAATTTTAGTATTTGATTAAAAATTATTTTTGTGGAAAATTATTTTAATTTAAATGATATTAAATGAACTTACAGTGTAAATGGTATAGTAATTTCTGTCACGCTGAAAAGCAAACCATACCACGCCCAGGTAAAATATATTATATTTGTAAGTAGTGTTTGTGAAACTTAAAATTTTAGCACAAGGATTGTCTATTACCAGTGGGCACTAGTTAACACGTATTTGCTACTGATAAGCACACCGCTGCAGCGTAAATGGAGATCCATTGTAACACCTTAGTATGACAAAATCTCATAAAGTTTTCCGTATATTTCAAATGCATTTAAAACCGCAGGCATAAAAACTGTATTGCAGTAAGATAATAATATTTACTTACTGTGTCGTACTGAAAAGAATTAATAATTACATCATCTTAAACGAACTCGTATTCACAGTGAGACCATATGAAAAAGAACAAGTAAATACAATCACTTGACAATGGTCTGTATAGTAATTATTCTTCCATACACAATTTTAGACTTATGTATGCATACCATAAATTTGAACCATCCACGGGTAAACAGCTATTCCTGTTGGTCTTCCGCCAACGATTCTCTTAACTCTGATCGGGGAATGAGGTTCCATAGTTAAGGCAGCACCACAATCAGGAAATTTTGGTAAGAGTCCAATATTTTTATGGTTAATTACACTGACATTGGTTCCAGAGGATAGTTCCTCAGCCGGTATTAACTCAGATTCATTCTTTGCCTCTACAGTGCCCGTGTCACCCGCATACTTGTTTAAGTTATCAGAAACTATCCAAGCACCTTTGTGCTTTTCTGCAGATGAAACTCAAATTAATTATTTCTTTAAAGACAACAATTCTTGTTTACTTATTATTATATCGTTTACCACGGAATGTAAGTTTTATTTACAAAATAAATGAATCAAATACCGCCAGCTGGTCCTATATTGTCCAAAATCCAGGGCATGAAATAGATGACATTAGAGTACACTGATGGCTTTCCTATAAAAATTATTTCTGTGACAATTTCTGAAGAATATTATTTTTAAATATGTTTGGTTGGAGTAAACAATTGACATACCTTGATATCCACACTTAATAACTGCTCCGGTTGAAACTATCCCAAACTGAAAATAGCGTTCATCACTTTTGTTGCTGGAAGGTAAGGGAATTTTCTTTAAAAGTGGACCTCCTAATAAAGTCACAAATCACAATTTATAACAATATTTTCCAGACAAAGAGGTAAACTATTATAGCTATAATTTAAGACTCACCAGAATCCCCCTGACAGTCCCCTTTACCTGGATATCCTCCAGCACAAATCTAAGCCAATACAAATTTATACATCATAAATACAACGAACCTTACAACATCTTATATTTAGCAAAAAATTATTTGTAATTTGAAATGAATAAGGAAAATAAAATAAATTGATTTATAAAATAAAATCAATTGATTAATTTATTTTGTGTTTTTTGCAGTCGTGCCCCCCATAGAAAAATTCTGGGTACGCCCTTGATTTATTTGTATTGTTCCTTTGATAGCTACTATTGCCATTTAGTGACACACTTTTTGGTAGTAATAATATTTTTGAAAATAATAAAATTAATTATTTAATTCATAGAATAAAATCAATTGATTCCTCCTAGGAAAATAAACCCAATTATTTCCCATTAAGAAAATAAAGTCAATTATTATTTCCCCTTAAGAAAATCAATCAACATTTTTAACTGAAACAACATGAAATCATTCAATAATGATATAATAATTATGAAAAATCAAACCAAACAATTCCCATAAGAAAACTAACATCAATTAATTTCACTAACATAAATAAAGTCGGTTAATTAATTTAAAGACATACAGCAATTTATTCTTTCAAGAAAAAAATTAATTCTCTCATGAAAACTAATGAGAAAATTCAAGGGCGTATCTGCGTGTGGGCTCAACGAGCTTGAGCCCTGATTCCGGAAAAACGATTGTTTGACAAAAATTTGGCATTCAACCTAAGAGTCTTCTAAGAGTCCCTCATAAACCTCTCAAACCCGCCTCTTCATTTCAGAATTATAGCTACGCTCTTGAATATCAGTAAAATAAAATCAATTTCTTTTTCTAGGAAGTTAAATTCATTATTCCCTTTCCCTTTATATGGACATACGCGTGCACAAAGAAAATTAATTTGCTGAGTTCTGAAGTACTTCAAATGAGACTTTACCTGACTTCTGTCAAGTTTCCCCAGAATACGAGTGAAAAAACGATTGCAATTTTCCCTGGACACTAATGTATTTTCTACTTCTTGTTCCTTGTATGATATATATCTGGGACCTTCATCGTTATACTTATTTTGTGTGCCCCAACCAACCGCATTAAGCTTTCCGTCTGTCCAACCTTCAAGAGCTTTCTCACTAATTGGAAGGCAAATTGGACGAATTAATGCTGAAAGCAATGTCAAAATCATATTTTATTATAAAAAAATAAGCAACAAATAACTACATTTAAATGTTATATCAATTACTATTCCTTACGTGTAAATTCCACATCTTGGTTTAATCTAATAATGCCAATATCGTTTCTTAGATTCCCTTCTGAATAATGTTCATGAACTATAATATCATCAATTTCTCTATGTGTGGACCATTGACAGGTTGTATTACTTTCGTCACATTCTTGTTTAGCTCGTCGATCGTGATTTCCAATTACAACAGCCTTCCTATAAAACATTAACTACTTCAGTTCTATTAAATCAAAAAGAAATGAAACGTGTCGCCATTTAAAACGACCTTGAAACTAGAAATGAGTTTTTACACTTACAATGTCAAAGCGGTTCCTGAAAAATATAAAATAAAATTATTATGCCTATATACTGTAAAGATCAACCTATTTACAAACTCCACTTGGAGGATTTTAATATTTTTAAAATCTAAATTACTATTTTATAATATTTTCTAACTACCAATTTTTTTATTAATATAAATTGTAGCACTCCATGTCTAGTAGTTCAATATTGGAGTCAAAATTGTAATAATAATAATAAGTTTCAATTTAAAAAATTATTACCAACTCTTGTTAGGCAATGGGCTGCAGTAAGAATATGTCGCTTTGAAATTAGAGTGCCCCCGCAGTGGAAGGAAGTCGTACCAAAGGAAATATTGTGTAAATATAATTGTACCTTAATGCAAAGCAACAGACTTAACGTGAATATGGAATTAAACTTTACTTAAACAAAAATATAAAAAGGAGTAGCAAAAAAGATGCAGGTACCATCCATCTAGAAATGAATTAAAAAATGAAACTTTAATGATTAATTTAAAACAAAATGAAAAATGAATGTTAATACTAGTCTTACGGATATCTCCCAAAAGAAACGGCTTTACCACCTATGCATAAACAATTTATTTATTGTGGCATTTGCAACTTATTTGTTACACTTACTCTGAGGAATACAATCGTATTATATTTTATTGAATTTATTAGTAGTATGTCAAATCATAAGAGTAAACAAATTCTTACCGACAATTCTCTTTCTTCGGGTTTTTGTTTCGTTGGAGCTGGGAATCGCAGAAATACCACATTCTGATATTGGAGTTAAATATTTAATATTTGTATGATTGGACACATCAACGTTCATTTGGGTTTCCAACTCATGTTCTATGTAATCAAACGCTGGACCTTCTAATCCTCTTTGTGTACTCCGAGTTAAACCTAAATTAACCAGGCTGTCAGTAAATCATGATAAAAAATAAAAAATTCTTAAGTATTGATCCATAAAATTAAGTTTTCACAAAAACGTACCATCACTACACTGTTTGTTAACGCATAAAGCCTCCAGACAGCAATCTTCTCTTTTATTGCACTGGAAATCATAGAATCAGTAGAATATTTGAAAATATATGATATAATGAAATCATACTGTAGAATCTTGATCAGCTCATCAGCTCTATATTTATATGTTAAAGGGTGCAAGAGATTTGTAAAGAACTTACTGCTTCATATAATTTTTGACAATCTAAGGCTTCAGATTTTAATGGGAGAAGTGCTATCAGTAATGCGCAAAAAATATTCAGGAGAAACATTTTATGAAGCTCATCAGTGTAAACTGATGAATATGCAATGAACTTTAATAAAGGATGCAACAGTATTTGATCTTCATTAATAATGATCTGTATTTTTTATACTTTCTATATTTTCAATACTTTTTTATATTTTGTATACTAATATTCATATATTATTATTATACGTGTACCATTGAATAATTAACTATTCCATTTATAGCTCCATGATTTGTTTGTACATAATGTCATTTTTATCCATTAAACTGTTGTTGGCATCAATGAACATTGTAAAAAAATCAACATCGTTAATTTTCATTTCACAATTATTCAATAGAAATTGGAATTCTTCAAATGTAAAACAAAGTTGACTTGATTCTATATACAGTAAAGTGTTGTATAAAATACAACACGTGTGCTTACACAATCCTTTGTTTCTAATTAACCTTGAAAATCTGAATTAGTCTAGTGCTAGTATGTATGCAACCCATTTAAATTTCTTGTCTAATCATTTAGTATGGAATGGATAACAAGCACGGGCTTAACTACGTATGGGCACACCCGGCTTGAGCCCCACCCCCAAATTCCGGAAAAAAGGGGTTGTCAGACAAAATTTGCGGCCGTTAGGCTTTCAGCCCCCAGACGGCTTGTGCCCCCCCACTACAAATTTCAAGATACGCCTTTGATAACAAGTAACAATTACCCCTCAAATCAAACTAGCACTTTTTGTTGTTTATGCATCTATTGTATGTTTTATGTGAGAAAAATCCAATTACGGTCATTATGTGATAATTCGTCATTTTTATTAGGTTTCTACTTCTAGTCAATGGTGACAACAATGACAACAAAATGAAAAATTCTTAATTAGTTTTTGAAAGAATTCACAATTTCCAAATCTATCTGTACCTACTTCAAATGTTTAAGTATCCATGGAATGTAATAAAGTACGTTGGTGTACACAGATGGAATTCCTTGCTGTGCGCATTCACTGAATGACAAAATTCCAAATTGGTAAAAGTTTTCATTTTTTCCTACAGATCTGCAGCAATAAATCATTGAAAATAAAAGATTAACAATATTTCCGTATTGATTAAGAAATTAAGATAAGCCTCTTGTAAAAATAATGCTTTTAATTCTCTTACTTCATTAATGGACTTCCTCCATCACCTTTACATTCTCCTATGCCAGCCATACCACCTGCACAAAGCTGACATGCAATACAAAGATGTTGTGTTAGATGTAATCAATACAATAGAACAATTAACACGAATTATAACATAGTTACGATGTTTTGTACACAATTTAATGATAATAATAATATAAGCGCACGTGTAATGGAGAACCATGATAAGCATATGCTAATGACAATGTCTATAAGTTTCAATAAGCATTTGGAAATTGCATATCATCAAAAATATTTCAGCATACCCTATCTCTGTCAAGACTTCCCAACATGCGTGTAAAAACTAAGTCGCAATTTTCTCGGGCAGAAAGATTCACTTCAACTGAATGTAACAAGTTAGATGTTGGTACACTCTCTGTTGAACATTTATTATTAGTTATTATTATTATGAATAAATAGGTAATGGTAATAGTAATTAATAGTAACATCTCCACAAAAATGAGAAATATATACCATCTGTGGTGACACGACCCCAACCAGCAACGGTGAATTTGAAATCTTGGAAATCTTCTGTAATATTTTCAGCCAGTGGAAGGCAAATCGGTTGAATAAAACCTAAAGGTCATTATAAAAGTTGGAGTTTGTGATTGTTTTTATTATTCATACAGTACTTTACAGGGGCGTATCTAAAAATTTGTATTGGGGGGCTCAAGCCGTTTAGGGGGGGGG
>JABASD010002668.1:0-24841 GCA_019776165.1 Pogonognathellus flavescens
ATGGAATTAAGGAAGGAGTACACTAAGTACTTTGTATTATAAATACTGCACGTAGTAGCTCCGTGCTAGTGGCCTTAAACTGTAAAGCCATTGACGAAGGCCCATTAATAGCCTTATGGTGAGTTGTGAAGGTATGGGCAGAGAGGAGTCAGCAGACAGACGGGCATTATTAGGAGAACATGAAAATAAGTGGGAATGTATCTATAGGAAGTATATGGAAGTGTATGGAGGTATATGGAGGTACATGGAGGTATATGGAGGTACATGGAGGTATATGGAGGTACATGGAGGTATATGGAGGTATAGGGGAGATGTATGTGAGTACATTAGAGATATGTTTTAGATGGGAATGTATAAATATAGGACAAAGAGTTTGAGTGAGTCGTTTGAGACTCGCCGTCGGTCGGTCGGTTGGTCGGCGCATCCTCCTCCTCCTCCACTCTTTCTCTCGCACTGCACTCGTTCAGCAGTCTCTTTCAACCAAGTCGAGTCGAGCTGAGTGGTGAATTGGGTGAATCGGAGTAGTATCGGAGAGAGAGAGCTGAGGACTTGAGAACTCACCTTTCCTTTATTTGTAAATGATATGAGGATATGACATGCATATTAGCGAATGTAGGTTAGCAGCCAGACACACACATTCACCGATCCACCGATTCCCCTCTGAAACAGAAGTAAATTTTCCGTGTGTGCACCCATCCACACAATCCACAGCAACACAAGTTTTACAGAAGTTTTACAGGAGGAACACAACCCCATCATCCCATGCAAATCCAAATACCATCAAATAAAACGCTTCTGCTCGCTCTGTCTCTCTCCGTCTCATCCAAACAGCCCAAACAGCCCAAACAACCCAAACAACCAAATCCCGGCTCTTCTCGCTCCATAACTCCATAACCAATATCAACCAATAATTCAACGCAAACAACATTATCCAGACACACCAAAACTCCAAAACATGAACATGGAAACACAATGAGAAAGTCAAATTTATTTCTGCTCCACACACCGTCCCAGCAGCTACAACTATCATTTCATGTAACTCTCCGCATTTGTCCGCTTTATTTATAGCTTTCCTATTACTCCGTATAGTCACCCTAATCATATTACTCAGGTAATACATTACACGCCGCCCTTCCTCCTGCTCCACAAACCTTTTTTCCAAAAGGAAAGCAGAATTATTTGCTGGCAAAGTGTGTTGTTTGCAGGTAAGAAGGTAAATGGAATTGTGAATGGGAGATGTGGGAGATGACGAGAGAGATTTTTGCAGGAGGCAGACAAGGCTGTATTATTTTTATGATTGTGCAAGACGTGAGTATCGCAGATTTTTATTGAATATGGATGAGGCAGGAGATGGAAAAGTTTATTACATTTAAGAAATGATTGAAAAATTGGAAAAGCGTGTCGGAGGAGTGTTGAGTGAGTTGAGTGTGAGGATGCGTTTGAAATGTGTCACGGTGTGTGGAATTGACTTTTGAAAAGAAAGACAATGTAAAAGATGAAGAAAATTGGAGAGGAGGAGAGGAAGGGACTTGAAGGGAACATTGTTTGGCGTCTTGTGTGTGTTATTATGGAAATATCAAAATTGTGATTCGTGGAGCTGTCATGAGAAAACCGAGGAAATTGGAAATACCCGTCGTCCCGTCCACAAAATGGCAACATGGTTCTCTTGTTCGTCTTCTTCTCCTCCACTTTTACATTTTCCACACAAACCCACACTCGCTGTTCCTTCGCTGCTTCTCCCGTGTCCTTCCTTCGCCTTCCACAACTCCGCTATCCGTCCAACGTAGCGAATGTTCTTCAGCACTTTGCATTGCTCCGCTACTCCGCTCCATGCAACGCTATTTGCACACACATCATCCACATCCAAGTGCAGTACATATCCACAGTCTGACGGAGTCTCCGTGTACACGGAAGGAGCAAGAGATGCACGAAGCAATGCAATGGTGGGCTCCGTGGAAAGAGTGGGCTCCGTGGAAGAGTGGACTCGGTGTGTGTTGGAGTAGCAGTTGGTTTGGTGTAGCGGAGGAAGAATATTGTTTGGTGGAGTCTTGCGAAATAGTTGAGAGTCGTGACGTGGTGGTGGTATGGTGGAGCGTTGTTTGGAGAGTGTGGCTGTGTTGGAGAGTGGTGGCTGTAGCGAGAGTGGTGGCTGTAGCAGAAGTTGAATATTTCTCTATATGAAATGGATATTTGGAGGAAGAGAGCGGAGTCCGCATGACGGAGTGGTGTGGTGGAAGAAGAAAGTCATTCAGTCAGTCCGTCACTTCTTCTCGTCTCGCCTTCTTCTTTCTTCTTTCTCTTCGTATTCTTCATTTTCTAAAACACAAATGACCTTTTTAGTTTCTTCCAAGTCCGTCGTCGTCAACGCACCAAACAAATCTCCCCACTGACGTCAACAGCCACAACACCCCCCAAGTCCAGCCAAGGTAGTCACACTCTTCTTCTTCCAAATTCAGTCTGTGGCAGTCGCAAGTGCGGAGGGTCGTGTAGGCACTCGTCGCCCATATATCTCCTTCCACTTGTGAATCCGTTTATTCAAACCCCATCCCAATCGATACCCGCTCACCCGCTCTCCTCCTGTCCAAAAAAATTCGCCCCATTTTCTTTTTTATTCTTCTCTTCCTGTAGTCATCATAAGTAACCTATCTAAATACCTAATAACTAACCTATCTGGGGTCTTCGCTTAAAGGCGACAAGCGACGGGTGTGGTATTTCCCTGTCCTCCGTCCACATTATCATCATCATCATCATCATCACCGTACTCCGCCAAGTCGTGTGGTTGTGCAAGAAGTTGAATGTGGACACCCGCTATCTCCTCCACCATTAACCATCCATTATTACCATACCCGTCCCTGTGTTACTATGCCTGTGGTGGTAACGGGAAGCGTTGTAGCGTAGTGGAGACAGAAAAGTCATTTGGTTGGGTCCTTGTGTGCTGTCGGTTGTGTGGATGTGAAATTGTGTGAAGATGTGAGCGGAATGCGTTGGGGAAGGCCTCGAGAGAGCCGTAATAATGATTGTAAGATTGAGGACGGGAGAATGGGGCGTGTTGAGATGTTGGTCGTGTGGAGTCTGCTGGGAGTTTAATTGGAATTAATTATGAGCGGTGTAAGTGAATTAATGTAACTGACGGATTGTGTGAATATTTAACAGAGAAGAGCGCGAGAGCAGCAGCAGCCTCAACCGTCGTCACCATCGCTCGTTCCGTGTGTTGACGAACGGGAGGGTGAGATGTCCTTACGGAGGGTCTTACTTCTCGCACCCGACCTCGCCGACGATTCACGGCGGCGGTAGTGGCAGCCACAGAAATCCTTCCGATTCTCTTGAAGACTTTGAGGACGATTTCATCTCTCATTCCACCATGAACTTTCGTAATAACGAACAGTCCGGGTCAGTCCTCAAAATTACAACATTCTACCCGCATTCCTCCTTCCTTCCTTGATGTTCCTCCTCTTCCTTGCCAACAACAAAACTCTGATGGATTTTTTATCTGGCAGTAATGTGGAGTTGGGTTGCTATGATATTAGGGCAGATGGGACTACGGGACTCCTCTCTGTAGATAAAATAAAAAGGCTGCTGTGGTAGATTATGGATGGCTGTGGAGATATTTGTCTGATGCTGACCTACTGAGTGAGTCTGCGAGATTAGCCGTGTTCGGGTTGCAGCTATAGATGCATGGAGGGATATAGCGGAGCCGTAATTCTTGCTCCGGTTGTCTTTTTGTTGCAAAAGTCATAACATTAAATAGCGGCGGACTTCGCTGAGCCCTGCCGAGTGGACTTTGAGTGTGGAGTGAGGGCATTGTGTAGAATGTCCGTAATGGTAGTAAGCCAAAGCTTTTGAGATGGTCTGTGTGTAGTTTTGTTGGGCCATTACTCTTGTTATAAATGTTGGTGGTATTAGCCGTAGTAGTAGTGGCCGTGGTATAATTCGGAGTTTTCAGAGTATTGGCGGTGGTATGGTTCTGGTGGCAGTGGGAGAGCCGTACTTTATATATAGCCAGACGAGCAGAGCATTAGCATTAAAAACGCGTGTACATTTCGCTGAAATTCCAATTCGGTTTCGATCGCTATCGATCGTTTGGGATATAGAGCGGCTTAAGTCGTGTGAGAGAGCACACTATAATCCCTTCATCCAACAAATACAACGACGACGAGGACGACGACGAAAACGACGACCACAAAAGCTACACACGGTCTACACACAACTCCACACACAACTCACAGCCCCACTAACAGCACCAATATCACCCAACACAACTAACTCACGAAACTCACCAAATACAACCCAAACAACAAAACTCTCCCATCCATTCAGTCTCTTTCTCTCTCGCTCTAAATACCTCCACACTCCCATCACACTTTTTGAACATTCACATTACCATTTTCCTGGCCATCCCGAGCTCCCCTACGGCTGCCCAGACCTTTCCTCCGACCCTGTCCGCTCCTGCCGCTACAACCACTTCAATTACGCCTTCTCGTCATCCCACTCCGCACCATTTATTACTGCCTCAATTGTCCCCTTCTTTAATTATATCAATTACTCCGCAACCACTGTAATCTCTCCTTCAACCTTTATTTATAATTTACAATACAACCTCCATTTAAATCTACGCTCATCTTTTATTCAACCACCCCTGCATAATCCATGTCTCCTCATCATCATCATGTAATTCCATTTACCCAACAACTAACAACGCCATCAGTTAATGCTCTTCCAACACATCACACAACTTTCCAAGTAGGTACTAGCCGAGTATAGAGTGTGTATTATGATGGGCACTCGGTGGAGTGTGTATGAGGAAGGTGACTGATAAGGATGAAGAAAGTTCAAAGTTGGAGGATGATACTTTCTGTTGCTTTTTGTGAAAGCAAGTAATTTAGGAAAGTACGTGTTTAGGAAAATGTGTTAAGTGTGTTTAGGAAAGTGTGTCTTTACAGAGTGACGGAGGGGAGAAAAGGGCCTGGTTGTACTAGAAAGGAGAATGAAGGAAGAAGTAAATAATGACAGACATAATAATATGTTTGCTTAAGGGAGGTGAATAATAGAAGAGTTATTTAATGTTTGAGAGATGTTTGAGTAGTTGGAGAGAAAGAAATTCGGAGGAGCGAGCTGTGTGTGAGACGGAGCAAGAGACGGAGAGAGATTAGCGGGGAGCTTGGCGTTAGTGCAGCTTTGGTGCGTTGGCGGATGAAAGAGGAAGAAAAAGTAAACGATTTGAATGAGAATTTCATCACTGGCTTCATTAACAGTCGTTTTAACTTCATTTACATCGTCATTCCTTCGTTTGTATTCAGTGTGGGTTGTAGAAGTGCACGTAGAGATGGATAGTGGAAGATGGTTGTGAGTGTGTGTTGGTTGTGTGTGGGAGAGAGGATTTGGTATTGGCGTGTGATGTGCTGCTGTGGTTCAGTTGGAGAGGGTTGTTGTTGGTATGTTATGGCCTGGGAGGATTCCCCGTATGTGCTTTGTTCGTTTGTGGCTCATGTATCTTTTATGTATTCTCATTTTAGTATTCCATATAGACATCTCGTCTTTTGCACACCTTTCTTTTCTTCCCTGCCCCAAATTACCTTCCCGTACAAACATCCATTCCACCACACCAGACTGCTCCTCCTCTGTGTGTCTGTAGCTCTAGAACACACACACAGATAGTACCCACATGCATGCACACAGACACACACATAACATACACGGAATACCCACGTAGTAGGTGCAGTGTATATAGGCATAGTGGACGACGGTGTGGAAACTGGAGCAGAGTCATGGCTCGGGTTGACTTTGTGTAGTTGTAGGAGTTGGATAGTTGGATTGGTATCCGTTGCAGTTTCGGAGTTGGAGGTTGATGTTGGAGGTATTAGAGAAATCTATCTATCTGGCCATTATATTATCATCACACACACTATCTCTCTCTCTCTCGCACACATTCAGCCTTTCTCCAGCTACACCTCCATTATTCTCCAGCCACACAACACACAACCAAAACACAAACTCCCAACTAAAACTCCGCCAGAAAGAAAGAAAGAGAGTCGTAGCCGTGGTCGGTCGCTGTGCATTGCAATTCATTGATTTCCACACAGTACACATTTACTTCAACTCCCAAATTTCCTGTTCCATGTGTTTCTCCACTCCAACGTCTCTTTCTCTTCTGGAGCTGAGGTACCCGCTTCTCCTTTCCCTACTACCAATTCGCCATCGAGCACTGGAAATCAGTCATGGACGAGTAGCAGGACTCCGTATAAATAATGCACGTTCCGACTAACTACAGTCCTACGTACTCCACTAATAATAATAACATGCCTTCATTTCTTAACCTCTCGCTTGCTTTGCATGTCCGTGTGTGTAGGAGTACCTAGAGAGGTGCTCCCAGTCCTAACCACACTCACTCACCAACAGACACAGAGACACTTGCACACACACACAGACACACACAGACACACACACACCAATAGACACATAAAATACCCGAAACACGGCTACAGTCATTTCAGTCATCGTCGTCCTCCTTGTCGTCACTCATTCTTTGCCTGAGCCGTGCTCCAGGAGAGTGCACACCTTGTCCATTATGGTATTCCCTCACTCTTCTGAATGTGTGCTTCTGGAATGGTGCTGCACCATGTTTGTCTGTCTCCTGTCTCCTTCTCCTCTCCACCTGTCTCTCTCTCTCTCCACGTACTCTTTCCTAGAACCACTTTCTTTTCCAACTTATATTTAGAACTCGCCCGACATTAACTCCGCCGATTCAACCAATATCACAGCAATACTTCACTTAATGCCCTCCTATCACACAATCATCAACATTCTCATATTTTATTTCTCTCTCGGACTTTCCCATTTTCCTCTTCCCTACTTCTCCTACTCAATGAACGTGTAATGTAATTCGGGGAAGTCTGGAGTCCATGGCATTCCATTAGTACACATCCACCAATAATAATATTCTTTCATTTTTCTTAAATAACCTAACGGCTTCTCATTTATTTGTAGCGAGTATTTGGAGTGAATTGTGCAAAATTGAAGTAATTGGAATATTTTGTGTTTTTGTGTTTCAGTTCAAAAGTGCACTTTAGTGGTGACGACGTGAGCCTGTACGGCACACCGAAAGAAGAGCCGATGACTCCGAGTATGAGTAACCTGGAGAGACTTGCGGGTGGTCTCCACCCGTCAGCCTCAACGAGCGAGTCAAAACCATCTTTCTTACGAAATCAGCTTCAGGCTCTGTTCCAACCCACGGATAACAAACTTGCCATGAAACTCTTCGGCTCGAAAAAGGCCCTTATGAAGGAAAGAATACGACAGAAAAACGCCGGCCATTGGATCATTCATCCTTGTTCCAATTTCAGGTAAAAAGAATGTGAAATATTATGCATAGGTACTGGAGTGTCTCGCGAAGAGATGCTCCTGCGTCTCCTCCTCCAAGTCTACTCTGCACAATCATATCTCCAGTCTCCACTGACTCAGAAAAATGCGCTCGCTCTCTCCTCCACCCGTCAATTCAATCCCTGGCAATTTACTTTCTCCAAACTGCACTCCAGTCGCAGAATCCTCGGGAGGTTTGTTAGTATAATATTATTATGGAGAAAAGCTGTTAGTAAAACAAGCTCGTGCAATCCCATATCACTAACTAATCAAGAAGGGAAGGTTTGATAATAAATAATAGAGTGCCATTCATTAAAAGTGTATTACTGGAGCTAGCCGGGTGGAGCAGGTAGAGCATGAAGTGGAGGGATGAGAGCGGGTTGGAGTGTGGGAGCAGTGGCAGAGTTAATTTGTAGTTGTCCCGTGAGACAGGTGGTATTAAGAGAAGAGCGAGAGAGTGTGGCTGGATAATAAAGAGAGTAAAACAAAGAGAGTAAAACGGGCAAATGGGGACTCAGTTCAGTTGGGATATATTCGGGATATATTCGGAACATAAGTTGTAGGCAGGCGATGTAGGGCGATGTATGGTTGGGTCGTTGGAGTGGTGTTCGTGTGTGTTGTGCAATAATGAAGAGTGTTCGGGTGAAGTGAAGTGAAGGCAGGAATGGAGAAAGTAATCAAGTGGCGGTGTGGCAGGAGAAAGCAAGGAGCAGCCGAAAGCAAGGAACGGGAGAAAGCGGGAGCATCAGGAACAGCAGACAGACAGAGAAAGTTCTTTGTCTTCTGTCTCCTTTCTCCTCCATCCTCCTCCTCTCTCTGTCCCTGTCTCCTTCACTCTCTACATTCTATGTCTCCTTCACTCTCTACATTCACTCTACATTCTAATTAAAAGGGAGACGAATATGAAAAGAGGAACAGCTGCTATATCCATTACTACGCAAATATTACCCCAGGCCCCTCCAAACTATAAAACAACTAAAACAAATAAAACGCTCACACTACACTGCACTCCATTTTCATCTGTCTCCCTCCCAGTCACTCTCTCGCCATAATACACCCATAATACTTACATAATATACATAATACATACATCACAGCCATCAGACATGCATAATACATATTCAACACATCCGCAATTCCCACAATACACACGAAATGCACATAATACACAATAATCATAATAATAAGTCCTCCATTCATTTACACGTCCCCAGCACCGTCATTTCTCCGTAAGTAACTGTCCGCAAGCACATTCGCCCATTCACTCCACTCAAAATTCACACCGCACTCTCCCCATTAGTCCCCATACTCCCCAAACTACACACAAACTAAACAACCAACTGAACAAAGAATCTGTACATGTTGAACAATCTGTAAAAGCAGAAAGCAGGGAGAAAGCACAACACGGAGCTATCATAACATTTATATAAACATTTATATCAACATTTATATCAACATTCAACATGACGACTCTCTCTCCCATAACAAAACAATTTCCTCTCTTTATTATTCATTATTCTTCTCATCTCCATAATTCATAATTTATTACTCGCACAGTTGAATTGAGAGCTTCACAGTTGCATTCAGATTCAGACCATTCGGAGTTGCGAGATCCGGCATTCACTAACAACTAAATTCACTTATTGTTTATTTATTCATTCGGTTATCTCTTTTCCACAACCAGACTCTAATTCAATTTTAATTGGTGTGAAAATGAAGGTTCTACTGGGACTTGTGCATGTTGCTACTTCTCGTCGCCAATTTGATCATTTTGCCCGTCGCAATTTCCTTCTTCAGAGACGACCTCAGCATCCGCTGGATCGCCTTCAACTGCCTTTCAGACACCATCTTCCTCATTGACATTGCTGTCAATTTCCGCACAGGTACTCAGACTTAACCTTGAATAAAAAGAATGAAAACTGCATTTTTGTTTTTGCGTGTTTGATTTTGGTTTAATGTACGATTGATTGTTGGAAAGGGATAATGCTGAAGGACAATGCTGAGCAGGTGATTCTGGATCCGGTGCTGATTGCAAAACATTATCTGAAGTCTTGGTTTGCTCTTGACCTCATCTCATCCATTCCTCTTGATTACATCGTTCTCATCGTCTGCTACCTTGAATATTGTGTAAATAATAAATCTTCTCTTCTTCAATCACGTCTCTTGTCTTTCTTATCTTCACTTAAACTCTTCATTTCCCGCTTTTGTCCTTCTGCTCCTTCAAAGTCCCATCCCTGTGCCCATCTCTCTGATGCTACGTAGTTCATCGTCTATCTCTGCTGGTTATTTTTGATCTTTGTTTCCGTCGATGCTGGACTAAAGCTGGAGTAAAGCTGGAGTAACTGGAGTTACTGGAGTTTGTAGTTTGTGTTGCAGTTTGTGTTTGTGTTTGCAGTTTGTGTAATTTGTGTTGTGTCTCGTGTGTGAGATGAATTGATGGGATTTTGATACTTTGTTGTTGTTCTTGCAGGACTTTAGCGACAACGTTCACGGTTTTCAGTTTATTCATGCGGGTCGTGCACTGAAAATTCTGAGGATGGTGAAATTGTTGAGTTTGGTTCGTCTCCTTCGGTTGTCCCGTCTCGTGCGTTACGTGTCCCAGTGGGAAGAAGTCTACGTAAGCGAAAATTACCTTTTCCTTTTCTCTCTCTCGTTCTCTGACTTTTTATTAGAATCGACTTTCCATTCGTTTCTCTTATTATCATCATCATCATTTAAAGCAACTTACAGCTTTTTAGCACCTTCTGCAAAATTAGGAAACAAAAAAGCAATTGTACACATAATCAAATCTATTTCTCTTTAGTTCTCAAAAGTCTGTCCTTAGTACTCCTTTTCAATTTTATCGTTTTCACCCGTATTTCTCCCTACGTCTAATTTTGTGTTCTCACACACTCAATGCTATTCATTCAGAATAAATGAAGAATTAACTTGTTCTAATCAAAGTTAACGGAAGTTAATTCTTTGTTGTTTTTGTGGTATTTGAACATTTACTAATTACTAATATTGAATTCCGTAAAATGGGTACATTTGTTGTATGATTCCTTTTGTTAAAAGTTCGTTCGTGAGAATAAATTAAAGAAGAATAAGTTGCATGTTTTGATTTGCTTGCTTGGCTTAGCTTTGGCTATCATCTTCATCTCTCTTCTTCATCTCATCTCTCTTCATCGTCCATCGATTCAATTTTATTCTTCAAATATTTTTCAAAATTCTTCTCTCTCACTCCATCTTTTTCATCTGTTGCCTTGATTAATTCTAAAGATGAGTGACGTCTTTGTCTATTCTTATGGTAATTACATTGTCCTTTATTTCAACAGAAAGATTTCTATAAATCAGTTACGAATTACAACTCAATCAATCCATTCAAGTGTCCACCAAAATTAACTCCACCCGATCCTCCCACCAACCACTCTGCACTTCTTTCGATTATTCTCTCACTTCTCTCTCTCTCTCTCGGTTTGACTTTGACCTTTAGCACTACTCACTTCTTAGTTGTTTGTTGTTCTCTTCTCACACCAATCAGAATCCTTAATTCGGGTTTTTGAGTCCAGTATTGGAGCCTGTGCTAAAATGAAGACTTGAAGTGCCAGGCGTAATTTGACATTTGACCCTGTGCTGAAGCATTTTGGGTTTCTGTTTTTGTGTTTGGGTTTTACGTTTGAATTTTTACGTTTTAAGTTTGAAGTTTGAATTTTTAAGTTTGGATTTTGGATTTGTTTTTGATATTTGTGTGTGTTGTGGGGTGAGAGAGAGAAGAGTTACTTTTAGTTTGAGCCGAGCACAGGAGTTTGTACTGTTGTGCCCGGTTTCCGGTTATTTTTGGTTGTTGGTTAGGTTTGTTGTTGGTTGTTGAAGGAACCTTTGTTTAAGGAATGAATGTATGTGACCCTTTCCCCGTGTTTCACAGCTCCGTCAAAGTCTGCACCAAAAGCGAACTCGAGAACGCCGTGACTCGACTTCCTTCGGCAAAAAGGAGCCTTTTTCGGGGAAGAATCTCATTCTCAAGGTATTCCCTTTGTAGTGCACGAGTCTTTCTTTCTCTCAAACATTCCAAGTAGTCCATTCATTCTGTTTCGTTTTCCGCTGCATGGCTGCCACGCTTGGGCCAGTGAATCATTCGCTCTCTATTACTATGCCTTTGTGTTTCGCTTAATTGTCCAAATAGTCAAAACAAAAATCTCAAAATACCACACAAACAACAAAACAACAATACAAAAACAAACACTAATCTCTCAAACAGTCAAAACCTCCCATTCACCGTTATCGTTTCCTATTTCCAGTTTCTCAACATGGCGTCGGTCTTTATGCGCATTTTCAATCTCATCTGTATGATGCTCCTCATCGGTCATTGGTCTGGGTGCCTACAATTCCTCGTGCCTATGCTCCAAGGATTTCCTAGCAACTCTTGGGTAGCCATCAATGAACTCCAGGTCATCATTTGTCTCTTCTTTTCATTCATTCAGTTTATTCATTTAATTTACATTCTTCATTTGCATTCACAATTCATTTCGTTGCAGGACGCATTTTGGCTGGAGCAGTATTCTTGGGCGTTGTTCAAAGCCATGTCTCACATGTTGTGCATTGGCTACGGACGCTTTCCCCCTCAGAGTCTGACTGACATGTGGCTCACAATGTTGTCCATGATTTCCGGGGCGACATGCTATGCTCTTTTTCTCGGACATGCCACCAATCTCATTCAAAGTCTCGATTCTTCCAGGAGGCAGTACCGAGAAAAGGCAAATTCCATTTTCTATATATCCATTTTGATTGTATGAGTATTTTGAATATTATTTTGAATATTAATTTGTTCCTTTTAGTTAAAACAAGTGGAGGAGTACATGGCATACCGAAAACTTCCGCGTAATATGCGGGCGAGAATAACGGAATATTTTGAGCACCGCTACCAAGGAAAGTTTTTCGACGAAGATGCCATTCTGGGTGAACTCTCAGAGAAACTCAGAGAGGTGAGTGAAATGAAAGCGTAAATACAAATGAGAAGTGTACAGAGAAATAAAAAGTGCAATAAACGATTTTTAGGACGTGATAAATTACAACTGCCGGTCTCTGGTAGCCTCGGTGCCGTTCTTTGCTCACGCTGACGCTGATTTTGTCTCTGAAGTTGTCACCAAACTCATGTACGAGGTCTTCCAACCAGGTAACGTGAATTTCAACTTCCAAAGTTGGGAGACTTGACTTGGAAGTGAAGAACTGAAGGAATAAATAAATAAACGGAGCTGACTGTAAAAGACGTAAAACTGTAATTGTGTTGTGTGTTTCTGTGACAGGAGACATAATAATAAAAGAGGGGACGATAGGTACCAAGATGTATTTTATTCAAGAGGGAATCGTCGACATTGTTATGGCCTCCGGGGATGTTGCAACTTCCCTTTCCGATGGCTCATACTTTGGCGAAATCTGTCTTCTCACAAATGCCAGGTCGGATCTCTTTCTTTTCCAAAGTCGCTTCCACTTTGCATAAAAATTGTTTCATTATTTTCGGATCATATTTTCAGTTTTAAGTCTGTTCATTTTGTGTGCATGGCCCGGAGTTTAAGAACATTTGTACTTTTTATTTGTGCAGACGGGTTGCAAGCGTACGGGCAGAAACTTACTGCAATTTGTTTTCCTTGAGTGTGGAGCATTTCAATACGGTTCTGGATCAATATCCCCTCATGCGCAGAACCATGGAGTCCGTCGCTGCTGAAAGGTCAGTCTCATCTCATTTTACATTTCCACACTCAACTCTTATTTATTTCAACACAGAGAAAGAAATTTTCTCTCCAAAATTAATTTCGTGTCACATCAAAGAGCACAACGAGCACAACTGAAATTAAAATTTGTTTGTTTGTTTGTGCAGACTCAACAAAATCGGGAAGAATCCGAATCTGGTGGCTCAACGTGAAGATCAAAGTGTGTCTGCAATAGTGACGGCGTTGTCAGAGCAAGCCGATCAAGAAGATGAAATCGAAGACTCTCCCCCACCACAGCCACCCCCGTCAAATAAAAAAGACAAAGACAAAGACAAACAATGCGACATGAGGGAGTTGACGAAAGCCCTGGCCAAAGTCAATCTTCCTCGCCCAAAGTCTGAGAATTGTTTTCTCGCTTCGCTGGAAACTCTTCACAACGTGGACGAAGTAAAAAAGAAAGACGAGTCTTTGCCTTCCAGTGGCAGTTGCAGTCCTCCCGGTAAAATCCTCATTAAATCCGAGGTCACGAATGAGCTCAAGGTGGGCAGCGGTTCAAGTTCTGCCCCTCCAAAAACATTGTCAGCTCCTCCATTCAAATCATCTCCAGCTCCGGGAGGTGGTGGAGGTCCTCAGGCGTCAACGCTTCTGAAGGGTCCTCCCCCTTCCCTGAAGACAACCACAACTGCTCCAACCATTGCCACCACGTCTTTTAATACAAAGTCAGCCTCGACAACAAAATCCATGGCACCGCAACCAGTTCAGCTGCAAAAGCCCCCGGCAACAATAACAACAAGTTCAGACAAACAGCCACCGCCCCCGTCTTTGATCAAAACGACGCCCACACCAACAACAAGCGCAAGCACGTCGTCTTCAGTATCATCTGCAACTAGACCATCAACAAGTTCAGTTTCATCAGCAGCCACCAACAATAATTCTTCAGGTCCTCCGCCGAGACCTTTACTAGCAAATGCACCGCCACCTCTGAAACCGCCAGTTGCTTCAGCTCCTCCTCCTCCACCACCTACCACAGCCACTACCGCCACCACCGCCACCACAACTTCATCAAAAACGCCTCTTCCACCGTCAGGACCTGCGAAAGTTCCCTCAAGTGCCCCTTCGACATCGTCAACAACAACCACCTCCACGATAGCCCCTTCTAAAATTGCTCCAGCCGTGGGAATTAGTTCGACGGCCACTCTCCCTCCTCCCACTTTGCCTTCTTCAGCCACTGTCAGCACTGTTCCCACCAGAACAACGGCAGCCGCCGCCACTGCACCACCAGCGGCAGTAACAGCAGCAGCAACAGCAGCAACGACAAAGACTGGTGGTGGTGGTGGTGGTGTTTTTAGTAGTAGTGGTAGTAGTAGTAGTGGTGGTGGTGGTGGTGTTGGTCCTGTAGCCTCCAGCAGCAGCGCCCCCCCTGAAAAGCCTTCAACTACTCGAAAATAAAAACTCGCCTTGACAACTGAACCCAAAGCAATATAGAAAACCGGCCGTAATTTAAACTTCCAGAGATAAGAAAAGCTTTTGATAGTTTCATCCATCCAAATAGTAGTCGCTCAGAGTGCTATAAGAAATATTCAAAATATTGTAAACTCTATAAGCCTATTGTTACTTATGTAAAATTACTACTACGTCGTAATATACCGAAAACAAAAGTATTACTGATAACAAATGAAAACTGAGGAAGACGAAGATTTAAAGAGTGAAAACTGTAGATGGTAGCGTAAGGAAGGAAGAAGACGGACAGAACACAAACCGAACACAAAGGAGAACTGCACAAAAGGATTTGGAAGGTGGACACGTCGTGGACGTGCAGAAGAAACTGGTGAAACTGTCGCTGTGCAGATAAGATATAATTATTGTTACATAGATGAGAGTATTATTATTATATTACGACGATGACGATAGTGATGATAGAATGAGTGTATTCTTAAGTACATTATTACATACTATGACCTATGACCTATCTTAAGATTATAAGATTAGACTACAGGAAGATACTAGAATGTTATACTAGAATATTATGAATACTATAAATACTATGAAAGTTATATGATATATTATAGAAACCCTGCTACTACAGATATCCCTATAAGAAGCTACATAGATATACCACTACAATTATATTGACAATTATACCACTACTACTAAAACTAAAACTGCGTAAGTCAACTGAAGTAACTGTAAGTTAAAGGATAAGATATTTAAACTACTAGGACGTACATGATAGTTATTTTTCGAGACAAAGAAAACGCTCAAAATATTTCAGTTAGATCTCCACCCACGCAGGGTTCAGTGCTCTTCATATCATAAAATTGTATTGTCGATGTATGAAAGAAAACGTACTCAAAGTCCTTCGTATTCAAATACCAAAACCTATAACAATATTATTATGTAATAATAATTCTCGTATTATTATTCATACATTGTGTTTTCATAGTAGTCAGGTGTACACAACAACTACAAGACTCCAACTAACCAAACAACCTCTCAATTCTACACACAACGTGTTTAACGTGTATCGTGTCATTCGTGTCACAGCAAAATTAGTTTCCAACTGCACGAACAACTCTAAACTAAAATAGACTCTACTAGACTCAAATCAATTAGCCAAGTAGCCCAATTAGTTTTTAGTTTTTAGTTGGACTGAGAATAAAAAGAATTTAGTCCCGTTATTAAAAGTCATGGTAGTTTTAAAAAGAAAGGAGAATTGTAGTACGAGTACCTTGGATATTCACATCACACACGGACGCCCACGCACCACACGTGTTTATTTCATTCGATTAATAAAGCGTGACGTCACGTGGGGATTGCTTTATTACATAATACATGAATCATAGAGTGCCTCATCAGAACTTAGCCTTAAGGTCTACCTTTTAAGTACCTCTTTAATAATAACGGAATAATATTATGTATTATGATGAAAGCTGCAACTAAAATTTTATCTTATTCTTATTTCTTATGATCATTGTTATTATAATTATTCTCCATTGTTGTTTCGAATCTTGCCATTACTGTTCATTATGTTATTAATAATTACTGTAATGATTGATTGTTATGATTATTGTTGTTATTAATTATTATTATTAATTATTATGATTATGTTTGTTGTTGAAAATATTTGTATTGTGGTTAATTGCGTTTGTAGTGTGTGTATATGATAATGATTAGAACTTAAGAAAGAATTTAAGAGAAATAGTATTATTCTGCCGACAGTCTCTGCTTTTCTCAGAGTACCTCTTTACATACAACACATCAAAACTACTAGAAATATGAATGGTGCTACTGACAAAATAAAATTATAATAAATGTTTCCTATCCTCGTAAATATGATTACTAGCGAAGAAGAATAAACTGAAGACGAAGAAGAAGCATAATATGGAAGGAAGAAAAGTATTGTACTAAAAGAAGAATTCTCTATCTATCTGTAAATAAATACTAGCTCCTAAAAATCAACTGATAATCACAAAAGCAACAAAACAATCATCAAATCTATAAAGTCATCGTCACATCACTTTACGACAAAACCTTAAAACTAAAGAAGAACGAAGGACTCGAAGGAAATAAAAATCAAAAGAACTGGACGCATGTGAATTGCTGATTGCACAGAAAACTAAATAATTTGCCAAGAACAAATTAACTTACTGAACAATTATTATTATATAAGATTATTCAAACGTACAGAATTATCATCAATCAAAAATCACATAAATAATAATAAAAATACCCGTACTACGTACACACAAGAAACAAATAAGAAAATTATATTCAAGATTGTCATTTCTAAGAATAAACATTACTGGACGAAACAACTAAACCACCGTTCTTCTGTGAGACGCTTCGCTGATGATGACATCAACATAAATAATAGAAATAAAACTATTTAAAATAAATAAAAGAAAATGGACTGACAGATAAAGGGAATATAAATTGTTGGTATAAAATCCTAATTAATAAGAATAAAAGAAAGATGCCCGTGTGAGCCGAAGGTCTCGGCTCTGTGTATGTACTTCTACTACAAACTTCTACAATACAACTCTAACTACAATAGAAACTATAAATAACTAAATAATGAAACATTGACGACAATCCAGAATCTCAATGCAATCAGAGATACAAGATTTAGAAATAACTTTAAAATTCTACAAAGAAGAAGAGGAGAAAGATTAAATAAATACTAAAAGAAATAATAAATAATAATTTAAAGAATTTAGTCAAAAGAGAATTTAGGATAAAAAGAAAAAGATGGACAAGAATAAGAAGAAAAAGATTGCGTGTACGTCGTACGACTATAAAAACTAGTGACTCTGTGATAGTGACAATTCTATTCCCAGGCTTTTTTTCAGATGAGATTAATTCATTCTTTTTGTGATATTTTCGGTTTTTTGGAAACAATAAAAACAATTTCATGGAAAGAAAAATATACCACTGACATAATTGACATGCAAATGCAAATAATAATCCAATCCAGTTTACATAATTACCACAAGATACAACTTCCTCAAACTGCATATTACACCCACTAGTCCATTTTTAAAATTTGCACAAATATTATACCAGAAAATATTGTAACATAAAAATATCTCGCAAATCCATTTTTCATGAATTTCCCCTGCCAGACAATGCAAATTTTACCATTTGCTTTTTTATCAATGAAAGTGCTTTTAAAGCTCTCAAAAGACAGGACATGATTTTTGAACAAAGTATTTTCCCGTATAGAAATAATTTATTGCAATAATTTTAATTAAAGGTCCGATTAAATTTTAAAATAACTTTGGAAAAGGAATGAATGGAGTGTGAAGAAAAGAGTAGGAAAGGTTAGTATTTTGTTTGATATAATTTATAAATGAGTCGTACGTGTTTGATTTGCATATCCGCTTCTCGGAGCTACTTCCTGATTACTGATTGGCATATATATAAAGTAATTTGAAAGAAAGGAGGTGTGGAGGAACTGAAAGGAAAACTTTTTGTTTGGGACTGAGGCAGAGGTTATTGGTTTGGAAGTATTTGGCTGTAATTGTAATTGTAGTGCATAATGTGGTGGTGAGGGAATTGTTATGGACGTGAAGAGATGTGGAGTGACACAGTGGAAGACTTGGAGAGAATAATTGTGAAGAATGGAGTAATAGTGCAGTGCAGCCACTAAAAAGGATCTGGGTAAACAGAGGAGAATGAAGGAGAATGTAGAAATTGTGTTTGAGAGAATTGCGAGTATTACATGATGAGAATTATTTTGATTGAGATGGTGAGATGTGAGGTAACTGTAACGTCAAGTATTACAAAAGAGTTGGTGGGGTTGAAAAAAGTATTCGCTCCAATGAAGCGGACAAGTGCGAGTATAGTGGAGGATTGTTATAGACTGCAGAGGCTGCTGTGAGCCTGAGACTATGGGCAGATGTTGGTTGAGACCACGTTGACACTTTTGAGGAGAGAGAGAGGAGCAAAAAAGGAACTGCATTTTGTGTCTGGGCAATCAATTGGTGATCAATTGGTGTTTTGAGTGTTTTGGCTGAGAGGAGGAAAAGTGGCAGAGTTGAATTTGTCACCGAGTGGTACTCGCTCCTCCATTAGAAATCCAAGAGGGAAAGTCTTTGGTCTGAGGATATAAAAGACAGCTCATGGCTCAATGCATTCACTTGCAAATCCATCCTCCACAACAAAACACAAAATTCATTTCCTCACAAATCCCAAAATAAATCCACAAAACGTGATGGTGAGGTTTAAGTTCATACAAACCCAGTTCCGGCTTCTCCCGCCACTCCTCCTTCTCACCACGCTCTTGGTCTTCAGTCCCCTCCCAGCGGGCAATGCACAACAACTCGCACCCCAACTTCCTTCCTCCACCAACACTTCTAGTCTCGCTGTCGCTAGTGTCTACTTCGATGGGAATGGTGAGGAGGAGGGCAATGAGGAGGAGGAGGAGGGGGTGGAGGAAGACGAGCCGCCCAAGGCAGAGTCGCAACTTCTAAGTCAATTCACCGCCAGCGCTGCTCCTCCTGGGGAAGTGGGGAATAGCACGAGGGACTCTCAAGCTGTGGGATCCAACTTGGGACTGGTTGTGAGTGACGCTAATCTGAAAGCAGAGGAAACGGGTGAGAATGAATCTAATCTTAATTCAGGCAGGGCACTCTCAGATCACACAAGTTTCTGTAGTCTAAATAAATATAAAATGTAAATGAACATTGTAAAGGATATGGACACGGACATGGAGGACATGGAAACCACCACCATGGCCAGCATTATGGACATCATGGAAATCAAGGTAACATTGTCAACCACTTTCAAATAAGCCAAATATGTTAGCAGCTGATCAAATCTTTTTTAAATACAAATCTTCCTGAATCTAAATTCAAAACTAAGTCAATTCACGACAGAAGAAAATCATTTCTTTTTGTAAACGTTTTTACATTTTTGCATTCAATACTTCCTTCAATACAATTGACTCAGAAAGTGCGAGAGCAGAAAAGTACATTAAAAATCCTAAGTGAGACAGAAACTGAAACTACTCGACTCGACACAGAGAGATTTATCTCAATCTCTAAAATCTCAATTCCATAGTTTTTCGCGTCTCACTCAATTCCGCTAAACTGTCTCACGTTAATTTTATACATTTCTTCAACTGCAGTCTCATTCTCACATAACTTTATCATGAGGGCAATTCATTAATTACGTCACACTCGCATGTAATTTTTATACATTTATTTGAGGAATTATAATTATGCCAGACAAAACTTAGCTTTGTTTTCAAAATATGTAATATTATTAGTCATATAGCTAGAGCTACCACCTACCTAAGTGCACATCATTGATATTAGAGACCAGAAAAGATCTTCAAATCAAAATTAATTATGTCACCATATCGCTTAAAAGTTGATAATATGGAAAGTGAAAATCTTCAGTTTTAAATTGTGAAAATAAATGACAAAAAAAGTTAATTTAAATTTGTGAATAGGACACCACGGACATCACGGTCACAAAAAATACGGAGGACATCACGCAAATCATGGACACCATCATGGCCACAAGGGACACCATGATCATTATGGAAATAAAGGTGCGTTGAATTCTATTGTCTCCTAAATTATATTTAAAATGAGCATTTTGTACATTGTCAACTTTTATTCGAATAGGTCATCACGGACACCATGGAGGAAAATATGGTCATCACCACCATGGAGGTAATTATTCTTCCGTTAATAAATTAATACCTGTTTGTAAAAGTTTTGTATTTTCGGAAATTTCGGGGAAGGGGTACACATCACATTAATTAAAGTTTGCCAGAAATTAATATTTTTGTGTGTAAAAAGGTCAACATCATGGGAATCATCACAACGGGAAATATGGACACCACGGAAATAAATATGGCCATCACGGAAATCACAAAAAGGTAATTAACCATTTCGCTATATACAGTAATAAAAATATTTTGTGAAATCTACTCTGTAGTAATTAACGATTGTTATTATTACGTGTTACGTAATTATGATTGTGTAGGGTCACCACACGACGGGTTATCACAACAAATACCACAAAGACGAATATAACAAGCGACACAAATTCTACGATTCACATCACGATGACGGCTACCACGGCAAGCATGGGAAATATCACAACCACCACGGGGATCAACACGGAAAGAAATACTACGGAGGGTACGTCATCCAATAATCAACATTAATTATGTCAAATTATGCACGAACAAATTCTTCGCATTAAACTCCATTTTTGATTTTGCATTTTCTCAACAGTCACCACAATCAAGGCCACCACGGAAATCACTATGGCCAACACGGCCATCACAATAGGGGTCACCACAATGACCACCATCAAGGGTATAAAGGTACGTTCTGCATTTCTGTAATATTCAAATTAATTCTTCAAAGAAAACAAAAAGATCAAAATCAAAAGTTTTCAAAAATTCTTTTCTTTTGCCACCCGAGTCAAATTAATTCTCAAAAACATTTAATGCCCTAAACATGTGCGTGAAATGTGCGAAACAAAGAAATATTTAGTTGCAGTCTGATTCGTTTCGTCTAAAATTATTATTTCTCTTCCTTTTAATTCCTACAAACCAAAGAAGCCACTCAAATTGGCAATTCTACAATTTTAAAACACATTTTTAAATTCGTCAAATGAGTTTACTGAAATTATTGACCTTAAAAATTTCGAATCAGCAATAGGAATATATAAAATCCGCATAATATTTGCGTCGTGCTTTATGAAAAATTCAGATGAACATCATTGAAAGAAAACTTCCCACTGAAAATATTTTTTGCTATTAACAGTCAGGATTGTTAATACTAAATGATTATTTCTATTTTTCAAAAGGAAAATATTTAATTAAATATGAAATGCGTACAGAGTCCTAGGCGAAGTGTTAAATTGTAAAACGCAGTCAATTTTGACAAGTAATGAAAGATGGAATGAGGGGTGGTCTTCAAATAATATTTTCAATTAGAGTGAGAGCTAATGGAACATTTTTCTGTATTAAAATATTTTTTGCTTGCACTGCATTTAATTTGACTCGCAAAAAACCGGAAGTAATTTTGAAGTTTCAGTCGACGAGTCTTTTAATATTCTCTCACACAAAAAATATAAACAACAAAAACCTTAACAAACAAGAAAATATATTTATGTCACAAATTAATGTTTTTTCATGTAACGACAGGACATCATGGAAATCATGGTAAGAAATTATTTCATACTATAACTAAAAATAATATTAAATTAACTACGGGTCTGTAGATGTAGAATAATCCGCTAATTATTCCACCATTATAATCATTCAAATATTTACAAGTTTGATTTCAATCTGCAAAGTTGTCAAGTGCATTCGTTATTGCATGGCAGTACAAATCACTTTTATTTTTTAAATCTTTTTCTAATAGGGCACCACGGTCATGGTCAGCATCATGGCAAATACGGTACGTTCTCAATTTCTTTCCTTTAAGTAACTGACGACGAGTCTTTTCATATTTTCGCTCACAATATTTACTACAACAGAAAAACAAAAACTTAACACGTCTCCGTCTGCCAATTTATCAAACTTTTTGCAACAACTGCTTAAAACCGCAAATAATGTAGCAGTGACTTTTTATAAACATACAAACATTTAGCATTCAACTCGTTTTGAAAATTTCTTAATACTTCCCTCTTTTAATAACAGAATCAGCAAGTTTTTGTATACACTTACACTTACATGCGTGTGAAAATATTTTCTCAATTCTATTAGTTTTAAATGAAAGGAAATTTTAGGCCTGGCTAAATCCAACCACAAATGTAGGCCGTCAAAATTGAAATTCTGATAAAGTACCAAGAAAAGCACCATAGTTCTCTCAACTAATGAGCTGTTCAAAAATATTTTCCCTTCAGTTTTTGATTTTTTAAATTGTTTTGGACCCCTTGGATTTTAAATAACAATTAAAACATGCACAGACAAATTCTTAAAGCTCCTGCAAATCTTCATTTTACTGATTTTTGAAAAACTTGAATGTTAAATGTGGACAACTTTGGATGGCTACATCTTTTAGAGGATTTGAGACAGAGACGTGTTAAACAAAAGAAGGAAATAAGTCGAGCAGGAAGAAATATTACATGTGCCTAACAAACTAACAAATCATCGTGTTTAATTTAGGACACCACGGGCACCACGGGAAATATGGACAAGGGCACCATGGCCATCATGGGCACCACGGTCATCATGGTCATGGTGGGCATGGCCACGGACATTATTAATAATAATGAATATTTAATTGTGTAATAATAGTAAAACTATATTGTAAATTTGAATTGCTTTGCGGCTGGCTACTGTTTGGCTGCGAATAAAATAAGAGAATTTCGTTGTTAATTGCAAATTCCGACTGATGAGATGTGAGAGGATTTATTTTTCCCTTATTTAACTTAAAAAATGAGAATGTAATTATTTGGAAGTCGAGGCAGAAGAACTTTGACCCGAGCGAGAAGAGTGGTCAATTAACCATTGCAAAGTAATATCGATATTATCCCGTTCCTTGCATGATATCGAATAGCAACATATTTCACGGTCCTGAATCACATCCAGGTTCCTGCACAAACCACAACAACCAAATTATTTTCCCTTCCCTCACTTCAAATTACGAATGAATCATTGAATCAGCTGCGGCTATTTGCAGAATTTGCACGGGTGACTCACATTCTCTGAATGAGTCCGTTTTCATCCAACGCCCCTGGCAGATCTCTTTTATTTCCTAAAACCAGCACTGGAATGCCTTGAAGCTGTGGTTTCTCCAGCAAATTGTGTAATTCGTTACGACTGGCTTCAATTTTTTCTCCGTCAGCTGCGTCAACCATATAAACAATCGCATTTACCCCACGACAATACCTAAATACGCAACACAGTGCCAAACATTCATTATACCATCCATTCTAGTCAAAAATAAGTTAGTCAATTGACACTATAAAAAATGATCATCTGTAAACAGTTAAAAAAATGCAGACCTCTCCCACATCGACCGAAACCGAGGCTGACCGCCAATGTCCCAGACTTTTATAGTCACGTTCCCTTTCGTGATTTTCCTCATATTAAATCCGACTGTAGGAATCATATCTTCTGAAAATTGACCCGACTGAAAATAATTAATGTATTTAAGCAATTACGTTATAATACATTTTTCTTCTTTAGCAAACAGATTTAATTAAAAAGAAATTATGAATGTGGTTGATGTGGTTGATTGAATGAGGGAGTGCCGATGTTAAAATGAATGAAAAGGGAAGAATGAATGAGAAATGAATGATTGATTTGGGATTGTTTGTGAGATTATTTACCGCAATAACATTGACGAAAGTGGTTTTGCCCGAATATTGCAGTCCAACAAGAGTTAATTCCATTTCTTCTTTCCAAAAAAGACTTTTGATCCAATCCAAAACTCGGTTTATCAACGCCAACATTTTGAAATTTGTGTTTTGTCTATTTCACGTTATTTGGAAATTGTTGGGAGAATGTTAATTGACTTGTAATTAAAGTCAGTAAGTTTGAGTTTATTTATTTACGTCGAATAAAGTGAAGATTCAGTCAGACAGATTCAGTTTGGTTTTGTGTATTTCCGACCAGCCTTCCTTCAGTTACACACGCAATAGCGACATCTCTACACTTTGTAAACAACACAAACAAATAAATTTCAGTTCCCTGTTCCCTGTCTACAATTAATTCCACTTTACAACTCTCAAACTCTGAAATCTGTGCAATGTTCTCAGATGGGCTCAGCTCAGCCTATTTATTACAACAGTCCCAGTCTAATCCGAATCTAATCTCAACGCTCTTCTTTCACTTTTCTATTCCCCTCTGCCCCCTGCTTCCATAATAATACTTCACGCAAACTATAAATAAATAATTACGTTGCCACATTAAATGCTTATTCTTCATCTTCAAATTATTTTACGTTTAACCCAAAGAAATCTCTGCATTCCACATTTAACTTCAACATTCCACTACTGTTACATTTTCCCATATAGTAAATGTCTCAATAATTGTAAGTACATTATTTATGATATATGATGATATGAATGAGACTGAGACATTTTTATCTTCAATCAGATAGAGACTCTCCTCATCCTGTCTTTTGCTCTGCAGCACTTTAACATCATCACTTCAGTTAAGACTTAAAACAATCAATGCAATCTTTATCTTTCAAAAACTCTACCAATTGTAATTGCAAACTCAATTTCAATTCCTTGTAAAAAATTGGCAGTGCCAAAAATCAGAACAGGCTGTAACATTTTCATAATTCTGAAGGGGCATAACTACGTGTGGGCTAACC
>JABASD010002669.1:0-24836 GCA_019776165.1 Pogonognathellus flavescens
GGAGTCCTGGGAGTGTGGAGCGCTGGAGTGCGGAGCGCTGAGATAGCCGTTTGGAGTGCGGAGCGCTGAGATAGCCGTTTGGCGGAGCGCGGAGCGCAGAGATATCCGGCACCTAACTTACCCTTCCTCAAGTGGTTGTTGCATTGTGTGTGTCTCAGTAGAATTATGACTAGAATTCATAATTGGACTCAAAACTCAAATGGATGAATCTGTCTGCGGATTATTGACGAGACAAATGACGAATCACTTTTCAACCAAAACGTTCGATGTTTAAGAGTTTCAAAAGTTTCACGTAATTCTCAATGTAGTGATGTAGTACAGATATTCAGCTTCTTTGTGAAATGGCCCAAGAAATTATACTATTTAGAAATATCAATTTGTTTGGTGATGAGAGTTGAACTGTCTAAAACCAATTGAAACTCTTTAGATACCTATTATATGTGCTCTTTGTCCAAAGATAAGTTTACGAGTGGGAATGGGAATAGAAATGTAGATAATGAAGGAAATGAATTGAAAGAATAAGCATTCTAAATGCAGCAGATTTACATGGTTTAACATTCTACACAGAGAAAAAATGCTAAATGGACGACTTACTTGAGTTAAAATAAAATATATATAGATGTGCTCAGTATTTGTGTGGTATTGTGACTTAAACTATAGTTTCTCCAACTATAACTTGTTTTTATATAGTCAATTTTACGATAGCGTTAGTTTTTCCTGCAGCTTGATTTCCATTTGAGTTTACATGATGCATGATTTCGATAACAAATGAAATGACTCTACACTGTTGTTAGTGTTGACACATAAATATAAAATAAATACGAGCACACACATACACAGATACACATATAAACGCACACCACAAGATAGAAGCTTATCTTAAACTTGAGCTTATTGCTTATATATTATTACGTTTACCCCACACTAAACACATTAAACACACACATCACAAAAGAACTATGGGAGAAGTAAACACAATTTATTTACCATAAATGTATTTTTAAAATGTCTCTACTGAATTCAATAATATTATTTACCTACTTTAGGTATACGAATTTCCTATAGTAAAAAACTATAAATTTCTAAGCAGTATTACCTACAACAACAGAAATTTCAATAAATCTAAGGTCAACTCAAGCCACCGTATTTTAGAACTGAATGTGAATTTAAGTGTAATGTGACTAGTATAAATACACAGACAATTACATAGCTGTTCTCGTACAGAGAAAAATTCAATTCAAACAATAATATTATAGTTACCTATTCACAATATACCTACAATAGATTTTTTGCAATGCATAACATCACATCCAGTAGTGTAGACAAAGAAAAGATTTCCAATGCATTTTATTAGGTATTCAATTCATAGCAATTAATAAGCTTTTCTGAACTACCATAAAGCTTTCAAATACCCAACATAGCCGTTTGTATTATTTCATTCGTAATTAGTGGAAATATACATAGTATAGGTAAGCTAAGCATCAGGTTCACAAGTACAGTTACCTATTTTAGCATTCTATTAACATCCAGACAATTGACCGCATTGCATTGGGCATATTTAGTATCGTAACATCTATCATGTAACTGGCTTAACAGATTGAAATATTATATCATTGTAACATGAACATGTACCCCTAGAAATTGCAATATGATATCCGCTCTCCTAAAGTCCTAACAACATACATAACAATAGCATAAAAATATTTCTGATGAATGTTACAAACATTCTGTGTCGGTGTTAATTGAATTCACACAATATCTACCACAATCTCAATATTACATACTATACGCAAGGCTATAATAGAGTGTACTACTGTATATTATTATATACAAAAACCTGCCATATGTAAATGTGAGTTATAATATTATCTAATTACTAAACAACATATTTACGTATTCAGTATTGTGTGAGATGAAAACAAACTAGTGCAAATGAGAATATTATTTCAATACAGTAGATTGGAATCAATTTCTGAATCAATCATGCAAAATATTTGTATGATATAACAATTTCATGTAAATGATAAAATTAAGTAAATGCATGTAGAAAAAAAAATTCAAAATATTTATATTGAGGAAAAGCCAATTCATATAGCAATTTGCGTTCTCGTATATACTCGTATGTAAATTGCGCCCGATGTTATAAGCTTACTTGATACGCTACTACTCTTACTACTACTATGTTTACGAAACCCTAAAGCAACTTGTTTGCTACAAATTACATAATGGAATAATAATCAAGAGAACTGTAATTTTTCTGCTGAAGTAACCAAAAAGTGCCGAATGTTCAATTGACCCCAAAAACTGCGTGTTCATAAAGAAAGAGAAGTCGTCCACAATGCAATGGTAGTAATTATGGTTTAATGGTATAAATTCAAAATAGAGCATTGAACAATACAGATATACTCATCAATATGAATACTTCATATAAAATAAATTACACACAATAATATGGATAATAAAAGAGGATAAAGACTTCTATAGCCTTGTTACTTTTACAATTAGTGGTGCTCAATAGGAAGAGAGCCATAATTGACACAGTTATATTACATACTCGTGCCTACAGCAACATTGGATACACAGGGATATTCTATAGAATGCATATCTATACTCGTATTTGTAATAGTGCAAGTTTTGAAAGTGTGACAGGAAACTACAGATATGTACAAGGTGTTCTTTTTGATCGAGTCAATTACGATATAAAGAAAAACAATGTTTGTTAGTAAATATATAAGCAATGCCGCAGTTAGCTAATCAGATTCATACAATGTAAGTTGAAGCATCTTGAATTTTACAGTCAGATAGAAGACAGAAGTAGACATACCAATTAAAGATTTCTCCGTGCTCATATAAAGTGTGATTAAACAATAAGGCATAACAAATAGAAAAGACTGCCACGGCAAAAGAAATAGAATGTGATGATGATATGATTTGTTTAATATTCCAAAGTAATCATCGAGTCTCTAAACTATCTCCTTCCTGTACCAAATATGAAACGATGGACCAAATAAACAAAACAAACCCTGAGTCGCATTCATGATTATTTTATGTTCTATTTTGTTATTATTGTATAGATTTGCCATGTACAAACATTTCATTGCAAGGATAACATATAGAAAAATATAATGAACACAATACGCTGCTTTATCCTTTAAGATGTTTATTTACTATAATATAACACAATAGATTCAATTACAATCTCTGTTTGTTCATAGTTTCTCAAGATTAATCGAATGTTCAACTCTCGACTTCTAAAGTTGGGTTGGGCTTTCCGTCATTTAATCCACAGGTGACTGAGGTGACATAGCAATTCTATTCAGGGATTTAACCGTCACAAAATTATAGAATTCTATCCACAATCTGTATACTTCACATGTTCTCATCGCTTATATTATACTCTCTCTTTCGGTAGCTGTTCTTGTAAGTAACAGTTCATTCGCACAGTAAAAGCGTTAAATACCACATTGGTTTTGCTTTTTGTCAAGTCAGCAAAAGGGTGAGACTCTCATCAGACTGTACTTTAGACCTAACTTCAACTTACCTATCCATAGGTATTCTATTATATCTTTTACCTTTCTCATTGTAAATTGTTATACAAGATTATTATATTACTTATACATATTAGATACTTACATTGCTATACCATGAACATTGTACTGGTTCATGTTCCAATCCAACTATAAAATCGTGTGTGTGTACCTTGTGCACATTAATCCAATACAGTAAAGATATTTTGACTCTCCAACAACAGTTCTGACGAAGAGGGGAGAATTCTGCAGCTGTTGCTCCTTTAATAAATGCAATAAGGATAACCAGTAGCATTTAGCAGAGTAATTTCTACAGGCGATGCAATGTATTCCAGTGTTCAATTCAGTTTACACCCCATTACAAGGTTCACGTTTAAAGACCCTGACAAAATACCAGGGCCTATAAGCACAACCCTACTTTAAATATCCTATTAAACTGCTTTCTTCATGATTTTCTATTCTCTCCTTACTCTGTCTTGTTTTTATACATAAAAACAGAAAACTATAGGTACCAACACTCGTTCCTGTCCCGTACCCATCTGAATCAGTCTCAACTGACTGCACTTTAAGTGCAAAAGGTGTATCTACTAGCCCAATACTACTACTACTACTCACAACTCTATACATCTCCGTATATTTATTCAGTACCCATTATGGCCATGCATGCAATGCATGCCAAAGTTTACTTTTAAACGTATGACTGGACAGTGTTAACCGCTAAGGCAGATTTACTTCTATTTAAATAGATGGGAAACAGATATCGATACACGTTTTCGATAGTGAGAGCACATTAGTATATTTTCATCTTCACGAAATCGTTATAATAACATTTCGCATGTACTACAAGCAATAAATCGTCAGTATTACAAGAACTTTATCTGAAAATGTATGTAAAATGTATATATAATGTGCCATGATGTACCTAACTGAAAACTTACATCCACCACCAGGATATTTTTCTGTAGACCGGCTTTCTCGCAGTAGTATTAGAACACAGTCAATCTACAATTTTATACACGAGAGACAGCTGCGATCTGCAAGAAGTCATATTTATATAGAAAAACTCCTAGTGTTGTACATGCAAACATCCTACGTACCTCACCTATATGTACATGCACTTTATTTTTATAACCACATTACACTATTAGACTTTTACATCACAGTCCAGTAGAATGCTAAGTTATAGTAAGAGCTTGTGTATAGAAAAAGTATTACTAGGTAGAAATTGTGTCCGTGGAATACTAATAAAAGTACAGGAGACTACGAGAGAGAGAGAGAGGGAAATCTGTATCACATCATCTGCTGGTTGATAATGCAATGGAATGGTAATGTACAGCTTATCCTTCCTCTATATCGACATGCCATGCTTTGTTGGCTCATTCATCTGCATTCAACGAGTATTATGCACTCCACATCCGTAGTTAAAGCACACACACACATAGGATAGGAGTATTAAGAGCTTTGGGCTTGACTTGACTTGACACTGACTCAGACTGTCAGTTCATCCTGAAAACTCGAACTGAGAACCTCCAACCAACACATTATATAACATAATCATGTAAGCAACGACGTAATTGTAATTTTTTTCTCATATTTTTAAGTTATGTAGTGGAGTAGTAGATAAACTATAGAAGAGCAAGTATAGGAATACCTACATAAGGTGAGGGAATTTTTACCTTACCAGTTACAACCGCACATGATCATCATAATCATAATAGTTAAGAAAAAAACTAATTTAGAAAGCGAAAATGGAAACAAAGTGCAGTGCACTCCTCTAAAAGTGACTAAACGAGCATCGAGTACTTACAGTAGAACAAAAACAGAATTTTCCAATGCAAGTGAATGAGAATATGCAACTTCAACTGGTAAAGTGGAAGTAGAATTGCATTTGCAATTCGCAATTGTGTGTGCAAGTTCTGTCTGTTCTGTCCACGGAGAGCATTATCTTCGTCAAGTCAAAAGCAAGCCGGAGGATGATTCCCAATGGAATTACTGTGTTTTGTATAATGTAGTAACTACGAACGAACACGATATTATTGTGCAGTAAGAAAATGCAATGCAGAAAATGAAGTAGTACGTGGGTATTTTAATAGTGTGTGTAGTCATACTGGGTAGCTCATAACACACTATGTAATCTCAACCTATCTCCTATATAATGTTGTATAACAAGCCAATAATATTATACTAGTTTATTCATCCGACATTTTTAGGCTTCGTTGTATTTGATAATGCAGAAAAGTTGATTCCTTGTTCAACAACAATGGAATGACTGATGTCCATAATAGAAGATAAACGAATGAATCAAAAGTGTATTACAGATATTATTACTGCTATTATTGTTGCTGATGTAACACTGATGTATTATAGTCCAAACTCAAAACGGACACTTATATAGCCGGCTAGACTACAGACAGTTTATTTTTTTCGGCTAATTTACTTTGTATTATGCATTGCATTAAATAGGTACTGTTAGATTCGTAAGTAGTATTTGCATGAGTAATATTGAAAGGGAATTCAGGTGTGCTTGAATAAATGCTCCAGGTACATCTACTAATAATATAAGAGAATATATCAACCATACAGAATAATCCTGTCCATATATGCATGCAAAAACTACGTCTCAGTTTTGTCGCTGCGACTCCTAAATGTATTTTGCATGTAACGTGTAGTAGAATGTGTATATACGTTATAGAGATATAATATTATTATGTATATGTATGCACGCTCTGGCTTAAAAGAATTCGCAAAGATGTTGTTGATCGCATAATGCAATTCATCAACATAAGAGTTCTTTATATAAGAGGGAAGTTCATTTATTCTCCTCCTTTCAGAGCTCTCGTCGTGTGTTTAGTTGTGTGTATCGCGATGAGAACCTTTTCCATAGTCAATACACACACACTGGTACAGTACCTAGTTAGTTAGTGTTTATTGTCGCTTCGTCCTGTTCGGTGGTATGGTGGTGGTAAGTATATGTTAGGGTTGTACTCTAGAAGCAGTTGGTGCTACTATATGGCATGTGTAAATTGTGGTAAAGTCTATTGCAAATAAATAAAGTAAAACTTTACCTTAACCCAGCACTAGGTGTTAGTTGTTGTGCACGGACAAATTCAAAGTCATTTCAGAATGCAAGGTAAAAATAATTCCAGAGTTTGTGCACCTAATTAGTATAAGGATTTCCATATTTTTTATATAAGAATTTTTATCTATAGTGTACATAGAGAAGTACTTGTTAATAGTTCGTGTTTTAATTAGCATTTTATTCCTATTTACGCTATCATAGGAATTTTTTGTAAGAATTAACAGTGTACACGTACGAGGTACTACATGGATTTAAATTGGTCTTTAATCTTGAGATGAAGCTAGCTGGGTTACTTGACTTGGTTTAAAGTGTAGTACACTAATTATTATTAGCGTATAGTCCATGAAGATTGTTAGATTGGTTGTATATGTAGTAGGTGCTGTGTACAGAAGGCAATTTACGGTCTTTGTGTGTATACAATGTATTTGTATTAAAGATACAATATGTCGCCCGGTTGGATGAGCAGTTTAGTTTGCATTGATGTTTGCGAAGGAGGCAGAAGCATTTGGCGAGTTCATCAAGTGTGAACCTAAGTTGGAGTGAGAATTGTGAATAGGAAGTGAAGTGAGTGAGTGAACTTGCATCCAGTTTCAAGATTACTTGCATTTACATTGGTTACGTGTGCGTAAGCTGTATATTTTTATACAGCTATAACTATAAGTAAAACTAGTTTCTTAGTCTTACGTGTAGTTTACGACTTGTGTACATACAAAACATATATATGAGTAGTGAAGTATATTACGTCTTTAGCTTACTCTAGCTGATAGTTTGGTTATTTATTGCAAAGTAATGTTCAGGCAGCTATACCGAAAGATAATGTGATGTACCAGGTAACACAATCAAAGTGTGATAATAGTGATACGAGTTCTTTGTGCAGTTTTAATAATATTAGTGAGACTCAAGCAACTCTTTCTTGCGCTGTTCCCTTGTCTAATGCAGTTGAAGGCTGATTTTTTCTTAAAAACACCTTGTGTGTGTCAGGCAGTCTCTGGCCATGTACCTACATAAAGCAGGAAAATGATTTTTCATAGAAAAAAGTCGTAAAATAACATAAAGGTATTAATAAAAGTACAGGTAGATCTTTCAGGAAAAAAATTACGACGATTCTACTATTTATACACAAAAGTTCCAAAACTACTTGTTCAGAGTTCAGATACATTTTGGTGTTCACGAAATAACTAACGAAAGTTGTGATTTTATTAGTTAATAATTACAATAAAATATAACAGTGATATGGCACGTGTTATTGCTCCAGTCTTATAGCCATAAGCATCAGTTGTGAATAATACCCTGAATTTCCAAATTTACAGAAACATATAAAATACCAGAAATACCTCCTCCGTGTAATTCGTGTGAGAGTTTACACTTTTTGTGTTTGTACATAGGTAATTAAGTAGATCTCCTAAGGTTTTTATTGTATTCACGATTAGGAAAGAGTTGCATGTAATTATCTGTATCCACAGGCAGGTGGTTTACGATGGCACTAAAATTTTATGGGTAGGTATCTCAAGAAAGTTTTTTTATTTATCAGATAATTGCAAACTGTACGTCTTTATCAAGAAGACTTTGCGAAACCAAGCCGTTACAGTAGTAGTAATTGTAGTAATAAAGATAGAAATGGTAGGTTGTCAATGTGTACATGCTACTTATATGATTGTACTTTCGGTGCGGTTGCTCTAACAGTTTCTCATGTAGTACACGATAATATACCCACGTCCACGTTACCCTATATTAATGTTATTATTAGGTAAATTGAGAACGGAACATGAAAAGGTTACGGTAATTAAGTAATGTATTACTAATCAGCAGCGACTTCTACATATAATCACTGAGAATGAGCACGCACTATATGAAACTATTCTATTTAAGCAATGAACTAACTACAAGAGTTTCAATTTCGATATTATATCTCAATGCTCATACTTCATACACGTGTGTGTACATAAAACGTCTGTGTATACAAACTAACTTGATCATTTCCATCCCAAAAGCAGTCTGTGTCTAAACTGAAGGATGATTTGTGTGTGTACATTTTTACAAATAGTTTTAGGCTTCTGCTACTACAGCTAGGATATTTATACACGTTGCATGTAAACTTCCACTTTTATCTCTACTACTACTAGTTATACTAATACTAATGCAATTATTTTTTGTCTATGCACAGGAGAAGCAGCAGCAGTCATTTCTAGAGTGCATTCGCTTGCACATGCGGCTGTAGGCAAATTCCAGACTCTACCGATAAATATTAAAAACACTGATGTCATAATCTCAACTTATCTTCATTAGCACAAACTACAGCCTTTTTCAGCTGTACGAAAACATTTATGTATACGTGTGGTTAATGAATTCAACTGAACTGTGTGTGTGTGTTGTGTTACATGTGTGGTAAAAGCTAATGTTACCAAAGATTGTGCTATACTCTATGAGTACAGTGAAATGTCATGAAAATAAGAGAAGACCACCTAAATCATTTCAATCATTTGTAAGTGAGGGATTCGTGGTGGACTGGAATGATATTAATGTTATAAATGTGACCTGACCTCAATTTAACTATAAAACAAAATTGAAGTGTTGTGAAATTCAATGTGACTCGCCATTAATTAGAAAACTTGATTATTGTGATTTATAATATCACATTATGTTTAGATAAAGCTGTGTAGCTGGTACGTTAGTGCATACAACAGTGCATAGTATTGATTGACACAAATTTTAATTTAATGTATGTGAACAAAGACAATTTAATAATTTACTGTTCCAATTCCTGAACGGAAAACTAAACGTATACTAATTGCAAAAGCACACAATTGTTGCTAATGTTGTCTTTTATACATGTATTCGTTTTGCAGTTCTATTTAGCGTGAGAGTGAATTTACATTTGTAAATGGATGGATTGTTTGTTGTTCGTGATCGAAAAAAAATATTTTGACGAATATACGTAGAAGACACCATTCATATGCCTTTATAATAATATTGACGTATATGAAACAAAAGTGTACTCCAACCGTGGTGTATTTATTACTACTATAGAATTGGAGATAAGACTGTTAAGTAATACTAATACTATCAGCTTGATTTTTAAACAGTGATTATGCCAAGTTTGTAGAGAAGGAATGATTAAACCGTACTAAAACCTCCTTCTGCAAGTTGTAAAGCTACACTTTAATTGAAGACGCTCAAAAAAGAGATAAAACCTAGACGAAACAAAACCATAAACCACCAAAGAGTTTAGTTCGAGGCTCGAGGATTCATCCTAGCTTGGATTGGACTGAGCTGTTTTCCATTTCTTTCTGCAGTATTATCTCTGTTAAGTTATATGAGACGAACATGAAATGTCTACAAATGACAAATGACTCACATATCATATTCTACTAACATTATTTTTATTCACTCATTGTCCGTTCATGTATTACCAATTTTTATACACTGCGTCTTTAAATGAAATTCGGATACGTATAGACTTCATAAAGTCATTCTGAGACATTCTGGATTACAACTTGACGTGCTCCTTTCCGCATTGTTGAAAAATGTAAGTAATTTGTTAACGTAGAAGCATTTTCAAAGACAATATTTCATTTTTATATGCAACTAAATAATTTTTACGTTAATAATATTTAGTTAGGTATTTTATTTCATAGTAAGCATTTAATCATATTATCTGTAAATTGTTAATATTCAAATATTTATTTGCATTTTCAGTGAAATCCCTGAAAAATGAGTCAGTTTGCTGGGTAAGTTCTTGATTGATTGATTCATATTTATATAGGGATTGGCCAGCAATAATTTCTCACTTCATTAATTTACAAACATTTTATAATGTATAGGTACGTTCTTCCTGGGAGTGTTTTCATAGCGTTTGGGCTGAAATGGTCTTTAGATGCATCTGCAGATCCTGTATATTACACAGCCACAGCAAATTCTCAACACTACGCTGAAGAAACTTATCAAACTTCACTTGCAAGAAAAGCTCGTGCCAAATACCGGCGTCGTCGTCCTGTATGTTGCTGTTGTTACCCACCAAATAATCTTCCTACAGAAGGCATCATCAAACTTTTCATAACAGCAGTAGGAATCGGAGCGTCGCTTGCAGCGGCATTTGTATCTGGAAAACTTCAACATGTCGGAGATATCTTATATGCAACAGTGTATCTGTTTTTCTCCATTTCCGGTTTAGTTGATGTTTTAATTTACTACTGTCCGTACATGATGCCCTTTGGTCTGGACAAATTTGCCTTAGCCCTGGCGTTTGCAATCGAAGGACTTATGTTTAATTTACACTTGGGGCATCAAGCTTTCATGGAACAACAAGTGCACATTCTACTCGTATGTGCAATTTACTCGTGTGCATTTGTGTGTCTCATTGAAATAATTTTACCATGGAGTCAACTGGTAAAATTCTGTCGTGCTTTTACCACACTTGTTCATGGGAGTTGGTACATTCAAAGTGGGTTCATTCTGTATAATCCGACAAAAACTTCTCCAGTCACTTGGTCAAACGGTGCGGACTTTAATAGCGCTCTTGTGTGGATCTCCCTGACTTTTGCGTGGCACTGTGCTGGAGCTTTTGTGATTTTATTGTGTTTGCTAGCTTTGTCCAGAAAAGGGGATCACCGGAGACCGCCCATGAAAATTGTCAACGGTGGGGCCGGCTCCAGAAATGATGTAGTAAATATTAATGATGTTGAAATTAGTAATTGTCCGTTAGGGGAAGTGGACTTACAAAGTGGGACTCTCAGTCATTTTCAACAACCAAGTCTCGCTTTAAGCAATCAGAGTCTACCGCAGTCTGTATGTCAAAATGGGATGTCAAGTGGGACGCCAATACCATGGGCCAGTGGTGGCACTATTAAATCTTGAAGTGACCTTCAAATAAATTACCTTGATTTTAATATGTGTCTGTATTAAGCTGTTATTACCTATAAACCTAAGGAGTTCCATTTAATTTTGATGTTTTTGCTTATAAATAATCTTTTCGGATTTTGGAAATAATAAGTGAATAATGTATTGATTTCTGTATTATATTCTACAAATTATTATTATTATATTGTATGTAAATCCTTAATATAGATTGTGAGAAAAGGCTGAGATAAACTCGCAATAAAATATTATTTCTACTGTTCAAACTTTTAAGAATCAAAAGAATATTCATAAATTAATTGTCTTACCGCACCTTGTTAAGGGACTGGAAGAATTATGCTCTATCCGAATTGTTGGATTTATAGACAGAGATATGATAGAGAGATAGAAATCTTACATAATAACATACAATTATCATTATCTCTCTTTCTTCTACATACGTTAATAAAATATATACTAATTGTTAGTAGATTTTTTCTGGATTTAGGTACGTAAGAATTAAGCTGCTTTAGCTTAATAATTGTGCATGTAAACCCACTGCAGATTTGTAATTTTTCATTTGAAACTCAAAAGTAATAGTAAATTATTTAGGTGTGGTGTGTGGTTGAATATTTATAATTTTGGTTTCTGTGTTCAAACAAGGGCGTAACTATTTACGTATGGACTCGCCGGGCTTGAGACCTCGGTATCTTCCACTTGATTTTTATTTCAAGGCCGTATTTGCATATGAGCACGGGGGGGGGGCACTTGCCATGCCCTCTCATTTGAAGAAAGGAGTTATTTAATTGGCTGTCGGAGTTTGCATATTAAAATAAATCATTTTTGTATATACCCTTATCCCCTACTTCGCTGGTGTCACCCCTAGATTTCAATCCATGATACACCATTGCCTATTCATTCATATAATAAGTAAAAATTAATTATTCTTAAAAATTAATTTCTCTCTTTAGGTATGAAACATAATATATTATGAATGTATGTACTAAAAAATAGTATAGTAATAGTAAATACATTTTTAAAATTTTATTTATTATTTAATTCATTTAATTTGTTGCATACATAATATTGAAATTCAAATTCAAGTTTTTATTCTTCTTTTCGTGTTGAAACGTTTTATTACTTGTTTGTTTTACATGTTACACAAACATAATTTGTGTTTATGAGTGTATTCATGCTTAGGCCTATTTTTTTATTAAATTAAAGAGATATGTATTTATTTAGACATATTATGTAAATATTCATGACTTGTTCATTTTATACACAGTAAGCATTTTAATGTTCATTAAAGTTCAAATTCAAGCCATAATTATCATAATTTCATTAACTTCAATTGAAATTTTTGTAAAGAAAGTAAACATGATTTTTTAATGCATCATGTAAAGTTATTAATGATAATTAATTTTGATGCATTTGATAACAATTAAATATCTTGCTTATGAAAAAGTATTTTAATTTAATTTTACATGCATATTGCATAGATAACAGTATAAGTAAACGAGGGGGAAAAACTATTTTATTAACGCAAAAAAATAATCAGTGACATACATAAGTATGTTAGCCTAAATAATACGACTCAGTAATACATGTAACAGGTTTCTAATTTTAGTTAAAGGAATATTTTAAATGTGAATATCATATTTTTCATTTAGAAGGGTATTATAAAAGTATGGAGTACTAGAGAATCGAAACTTTGTGAAAATCGGATTTAGTAATTCTAGTATACACAATTTCGCCTGACGAACCCATGAAGCCTCTGTGGCGCAATTGGTTAGCGCGTTCGGCTGTTAACCGAAAGGTTGTTAGTTCAATCCTAACCAGGGGCGACAACTTTTTAATTTTTTTCAATTCTTTTTCAATTTTTCTTCTTGTAATTAATTTTCTTAATTCTGTCCATGAACAGACTGTAATGAATCAATGACTATGAATAGGAGTATTTTATTACGAACCAATTTAAAATGAATGAGACGAAAACATGCATAGGTACGATCAATAGGTACTATAATATTTACTTTGACGTTTTGCATCGGCTCCAGCAGCCTTGCTTGGTCGGAGTCGGAGAGAGAGAGAAAGATGAGATTCAGATGATATCAATTATGGAGTCACCTAACCAGTCATATAATAATCAAGAGAAACATTAAAAAATGTATTTTTTGAAAACAGAAGAAACTTCATATAATTTTCATCTAAATTCATTTTAACCATTTAAACCAAAGGTGATGGGGATTTATTTTTCGTTTCAAGTCAAATGGCTACAATTCATTGTTAATCAATCGACGACAGAATTACCTAGATAGAGGAAGCAAAGCAGGGTGTACAATAACAATAAATATATTAACAGTTTTTTATAATGATTCGAAGATTTTTCTAAATTAATTAAGCTAACTAAGTAAGTAAATTTATTTATTCAGAACTCTCTCAGGCAAAGCCCACAGGCAGGTACTTGCATAGTTAACTTAAATTAATTAAGTTAACTATGCAAGTACCTAAGTCAATGAATACATTTTTGTGACACGAGGTAGTTCAACAAAGTAAACTTTTAACTAATTGTAAGCTTAGCTTTTGAAGAACACTTTGATTTGCATCAGAGTATTTTTTGTTGAACTAACAACTACTTCCAGTCATCGTGTTAAAAAATATAAGCTTGCATGACTATAAAAACCGATTAAGGGTGCACTATGAGCCATATTCAATTTATTTTCCATATAACATGAAATACATTTTATTACTGCATATCCCAATTTTAAACCTAGCAGCAAACCATCCTAATTCTAAGTTAATATGTATTGAATGTAACTAAAATATTATATGCAATGTTTATAAGTTATAAGTATTATAATAAAGTTTAATAGAATTTTTATTAATCCAACTTGTCTTCTTATACCTTTTCATATAGCTGAAAAATTAAATCAGAAATAAAAATATTCGCTTCAGCGTCACACGACTGGCGTAATGCAGCCTCGTGTTCACGACAGCTCTGCGACAAATTCAATGTGCTCTTTCATACTTTCTGAGGGTGTGAGCTCACGAATTCTCACTCATCCATATGAAGATCACAATTCACAAATTCTATTTATAAATGGAGCATTTTGTAGCCACAGTTCATGTAGTTGCATAAATTGCCCTGAAAAGTAAATGTAATAAAAAATCGAAAAATATTCTTATACAAATAGTGTTATGATTTTTTCAAAAGTATGCCAAATATAAAAAGTCTATTTTTACCACTTTATTTAATGTATTTGACCTTCGAAGCCTAAAAGTATAGCTTTATACGATTGCATGAAATTGCATTTAATTTGCATTGAAAATACCAACCTATTACTAATAAAATTACAGGCTTAATTATTTACTAAAACCCAGGTAGGTAGAGGTACGTTTCAAAATCCTTAACTATTGTTGGAATTGATGAATACAAATAATTTTTTTCCCCGCAAAATACAGAATGCCAGTATTTCGATTTGCAGAAACCAAAAACGCATTTATTTTCTGGTATTTTCCAAACATTGATTAGTTTCATTCGTTAAGTAGTTTGGTAATGTTGGCTTACATCAAGTTTATTCTTAATCTTAGTTTCATGCAAGTACACCATATGGAATAGTGAGTTTTGTTTATTGATACATTCTCAAAGTTAAAATCGGAAAGGGACTAAAAGTCATAGTATGTATGGTATATCCATATCCTACCAGAAGAAATCAATACGGATGAAACGACTTTGCGTTTGAGAATCTTTATCAGAGAATGCAGACCCGTTCTGTCAGAAATGTTATTCCCGTAGGACGAGACAAGAGTCAAGGGATTTGTATTTTGTATACAAGAATTATATTCACAACACAACGTAGGTACTAACTCTATAATATTATGCATAAATAACACAAGTACACAACACATAAACATGATTGTGCATATAATAATAAACATTGCTACAAATAGTACATTAGTAAGTGTTGAAATGCATATCGAATTTGGTTCATACATGTATTATTATCTAGATTAGTGGAATATTCCATTTGTAAGTGAAATGAACACTGAGTGATTGAATGTATTTACTTATGAGTTGGTGCAATGTTACGGTGACACAAAATTAGGAGCACATGAAATGACAAAAACAAACTGTCAACTTAATAACTGAAAGGGGTTAACTGTTTAATTCGCTTATCAGGTATATCTATATTACAGCAACAATTTTCAGCAAGTACATATGTTTTTGATACAGATATCGAGATATCTGTAAATATTTTTGTTTTGAGTTTACGTGTCATTTCACACGAGCAATACTAATTCGTCTACATAAACAATACTTAAATTTAATTCTGTAAGAGAAACTGATTTGTACAGAGTTTTATTTCTGAGTATTATGTTTTACACTGTATTATTATTTTCTATGCTTAACGAAAGTTTCCGCATGCATTTCTTCTGATGCATGTCGAAAATGTCGATCTACTTATTATGCCCATTAAAATTGATATGATTGTTGTTGTGCTTTTGTCCTTGAATTTGACACCCAGCATCCAAATTGAGATGAGGACAATCTCCCAAGTCCAAGCCGGGGCTGAGACTTGCAGCACAAAAGTTGCATGAAGATACATTCGAGGAAGAGCTTATCTCTTGCTTTATCTTCATCTTTGGGACGGCTAAGTTCTTATTAGTAGCCGCATTGTCTCCAGACTGATGTGACAAAGACATTTTCCCAGGATGTCCATGGGAATTAGACAAATGGGTAAAATTGTGAGTATGACTTTGACCACCGCTGCTAAGAATACCAAGAGCATTGCTTATACTGTTGCTGCTCGCTGAAGTGAAGCTTCTCACATTCAGTTGAACATTCAAATTCGCTGTGGAAATGTTGTTATTTAGCATGAAAGTACTTCCGATAGATGCAGATGACTCCTGCCAATCCACAATTGACGACAGAAGACGAATGTAACGAATGGCCAAACGAAGTATCTCATTTTTAGATAATTTTCGGTCAGGAGGATATGTAGGAACCAATCTTCGCAATTCCGAGAATGCCCCGCTGACATTTTGTTGACGCCAACGCTCCCGAGTGTTTGTAAATACTTTCCGAGGCATGTGACGTCCAAGACTTAATCCTGAAGATGACAAGGATGATCCATCCATGATTGTATTTTGGCCACTGTTTCCGCTTCCAGAGGGTGAGGATGAGGAACTTAAGTGAGTGTCACCTCGCGTTATCCAGGAATGAGATAAAGATTTTGAAGAACCACTCTAGAAATAAAAAATCGGTAAAATTCCGTTATTTAGGCTAGCGTAGTATAGGCTTATACAACACATGTTCCGTTGCAAGTGCACTACTCATGTATATTTAGGCTACGTATTATCTTATTGTTGTTGGAATTTTATTAATATTTTGTAACGAATCCAAGATTAAAGAACAAAACAGATATCTGCCCGATTTTTATACTATTAACATTGAACAGCAATTACCTGACATCACTATCTGTAGTAACAATTGTTCAATATAAGAATTTGGAATGAAACTATAATTATGGAACAGCTTTTAAATAATGGATAAAGGTATGTCAAAAATTTGTCGTCTTTTGTTCAGAGACTAGAAAATCAGATTACTAATAGATTAGTCTCATTCCCTAGTCTCTGCTTTTGTTTCACCATGCTATGTAATTTGTAACTTTTAATGCACAAATAGGAGAGAGAATATTCATTTTCATTTATGAATTACCGACATTTTAATTAATGTTTGCCTATCTAGACACACGGTAAGTTAAGTTCAATTATTTTAAACACAACTTATAATAAATAGAATCTTTGACTAAGTAATTGAAACTTTCATACTACTATTTACTCTATTGCATTTTGCATTGATAGCAAATAGGTACGGTCAGCTTCTAATTTATTGAACTGCTTAATTATTATTATACTGTAGATGTATGTTTTTATAGAAGTGTCTGAAAACCCCTACAAGATTATTTCGGGTGACTTACATGCGATTTCTTCCCATGTTTTCCGACTCTGTTCCATAGTCCACTGTTGTCGTTTCCATTTTGATGGGCACCCATCCCCGAGTTTTCATTCGATTCGAAAAAGTGTATATTTTTAGAGTCCTCACACGATTTTCGGTTTTCTTGGTCGCTGCTAGTCAGATCAAATTCCGTTCCTTCGGATATGTCTGTATCAAATCCGTCTGTATCGTCCATGTCGTCCGTATTAATTGGAGAGCTAATTGTTAGTTCTTGACTGGGCGACGGTACGGGGGAAGATGAGCTTCTATTTGGTGGATCCAACATCATTATATATGTTCCAAGATAAGTTTACGTGTTATTAAAGTTTCTACGTCAGAGATCAAGAGTACACTGTATATATAGTACTGTCCACTAAACGATTACAATTTGTGATTTGCAGGTGTTTAGGCAATTTCATAGGGCACAGCCTTTTAGTAATAAAGCCGAAACAAAGCAAACAGAGATATTTACTGAGCCTGTACGTAATGAAGGGACTGAATGATTCATATGTGTTTATTTTGTAGTAAAATCCAGTTTTGTGAATGAAAACTCCAGTTTTCAATAAATACAAAGATGGACTAAGCAAAAATTACTTTGATGATGTAATACAACCACTGTTTATCTGTATATATCACTGGAAGTGTGTGTAAGTAATAAGTAAATATTTAAACAAAAGATCAAGACTTGAACCAGTTCCGACTTATGTTACTTTTCTTCAAACATACGAAGAAAGATGGTTGTATTTCTTGCACATCTATGTCTTCTATGTATGTGTACGTCTACGCAAAACACTTTAAGACAATGAAAGATTGTTTAACTTTACAGTTACACACATGAGAGTATAATGTCAGTATATGTAATCACTTTCCCTTTCCAATGGAGATTACAATCGTTTAACCAAAGCAAAGGCTCCGTAGACTCTGCACCAGAAGTTAATACTATTTGTCTGTACTATCTTTTATGCAGTTAGCTGTTAGCAAATAGACCCTACAGAATCAATTTGTCACCGAATCTTTGTATGAATAATAACTAATTGTGTAGCAATTAAGAAATGTACCAATGATATGCACAATAAGGTACTTTATACAGGCAAGTTGAGAGTTGAGACTTTGTAAATATTTTGTATGTAAAGTATAGTCCAAATCAGTGCAGTGTAAATTCGAACACCCTTAAAAGAGTTGATGTTAATAAATGACGAAGGAAACTCCAAACAGACCAGAATATATAAAAGCAACGAAAGGCTAAAATCCTAAAGTCAAGATGTACAATGAAAATGATATTTTCAACACTCTGCTGGTAACTAGCCCTAAAGATCACTTCCTAACTCAAGAAGAGTCCCTAGTGCCAACCTCGCTGCAGTGTAGATCCCACCCTCCTCTGAATTCCCATTGGCTTCCGAACAGAATTCGGAATCGGTCTCACTTCATAAAAGGAATTCCTGCCTTTCGGGTTGAGTTAAATCCGCGTGTATCTGCCTTTCTATTTGTATCTTTGGTTCATCCCTGCTTCAAGTCGGCTACAAAAAGCAACAAAACCACTACTGCTACTATTCTACTTTACTTCCTCTTGTTTACTCACATCCTGTAACACAGAAAAACGGAGAAATTCATGCGTAATAAGAAGAAAATCTAAAAAACCAAAAAATTCTTCGGTAAGCTTAATGTTTACTGACAATGAGTTTCTTGATATTAGTTAGGTTTTACTCCACTATCTACGTAGATTTATATTTAAATTGCCACAATCATTATTGATTACAAACTTCTACATTCAGTTTCGTTATAAAAGCATTACCTTAAAACATTTACTAACCAACTGCACAAACGTTTACAGTATATACCTATGTAGTACGAGCAGCTACTCTAACAATAAGTGTTATAAGTATGCCATGTACCAAGCTTTAACAGTTTTGCAAACTACATATCTATCTGTTTAAAAAATTATTTGGGTACACCTATACCTATATAGATCATAATAATACCAACTGGTGACATTTCTTGATTGTAGCTGTGTTGGCATAATTTGTGCATTGAAAAAGTAGCTCTTTGCTTCAATATAAGGAGTATGCATGTTAGAAACGTTGACAAGTATAAACATTAGTCCATTCATTGTATCAGAGTATAATATCGCTAACAAAAGTTCAATATTCTACCCTGACACATAAAAATGGACAAAGTTTTCATTGATGCAACATGCAAACGGATAGCTCCTGTAAGCCGTAGCTGTAGACTGCTGCAGACTGTAGTTGTGTTGTAATATTTCTACTTGGTGACTCAAAGCCAAGTCTATTCAGTGAATCTGAGCATAATATCCAAAAGAAAAAGATATTATAGCCTGGAACCACAGAACAGACATGACTGTGTGATGATGTAGAAATATTCCTCTGCCAGGCTGCTACGGAATGTGATTTGCTGAGGACACGATCAACCTGTAAAAATTATAGCATCAATTCATGAACCGAAGTCCGCTTTGTATACTTGGAGGACGATTGTTCACCAAGTCCAGTCAATGAATTGGAGCATAATATCAATTCAATAATCAGATATTGATGCTGCAACCCACAGGTTGGACATGGCAGTTGATTGAGCTGCTACTTTTTCTTCTTCTGAGGTTGTTCAGAGAATGATTCCATCCAACTACGAAAAATCAGTGAAATCCGTCGCCTTTTTATACCAGAAGCCTTATGGGCGAAAATACATTGAGAGCGATGCTTGCCAAAAAATGCCAAAATCATGTCATTTCTTAGAATTCAATAAAATGTACTTTGCACCAGACTTATGATGATTCTAAGCACTCTTTATCATTAGCGACAATACAACATAGCCCTTACTTTACGGTGCTATAGTTGACAATTTCATTAAGATCAGAAGTATCGGCAAATATTGTTTAATATAAAATGGGAACTGAGAGCTGACTCTCTTTATGATTTTGTTTTTCACCCGGAAAAGTTGTTTACGTGTTCCCAGATGGTGGCGAGCTAACTGTGTTACTAATGTCATCGGATACTTTGCTTCCTCTTTCGAATGCAGGGCACATGAAGCGAGCTAACATTTTGTTATTGAACAGATTACACAGACACACTCCACACCATGCATCCTTACAATTAATTATTAGTTAGCCCCTTTAAACTAAGGTTTACTACCTACGTCGTGTCTTCATCGTGTCTTAGATGAATGTGTGTTTCAAACTGCAGGTGTCTTTAATGACTTTATTTTTGTGAATGAAAATAAGTACCTAACTACTAAACACAAGCAGGACGGTATTACAGAGGTAATTATTATTTCTGTTATAGATTGATGTACTTGCTGTGTGTGTGTGCTATGTGTGTCTGTGAGTAAATACTAGGTATCTTACAATTAGTCACTGACACAAGTCAAAGGTTGCGAGGAACAATTATCAAACAAACAGCCAATGGCGGAAGTAGCATATAGTGATGATAGCTTTAGAACATATCTACCTAACAGTATGACTCATGAATGACAGTATGGAAATTAAGTAATATTATAGGCAGGTAGGTATTTAATGCAATTTATATTATGTATGGTATACAGTATACAGTTATGATAGTTATGAATGAACATATAATACTATGCACAATGTTTTACGAGTATATACAATCACAGATTTGTTTTGTGTATCTTTTACAATTACCACTTGCAAACTTGTAAGATGAAATTTTGTTGAAATATACCTATTGAATGAAAATATTAAAATAATATTTGGGCAGATGTTTGCAAAGAAAGGCTTCGATTATGTAAACGATGAAACATCTACAAACATATTACTCAATCATCTATTTTTACACACAGTGTTCATCAATCTAATTTGTAAGTACCTCTACTCTGTATTGAAAGCATATAATAAAAGACATGGTTAAATAATATATTACAATAAAAGACATGGTTAAACCGCTATGCCAATATTTATAGTTGTGGTTCGGTAGTTACTGTAAAAATAGTATTTAAATAAAATGTATAATATCATAAGTAGGTCTGGTAATAACAAATGAATTTTTTAACTGTTGTTTCAAGTCAGTTTGAAACACTTATTAGCTTTTTAAGATGAACTATGCTATCAGACAGAATTGATACAACAAATATCATATTAAATCATACTTTATTGTACGTACTAATACAATGAATATTAAATATTTCGCCGAAAGGTTCAATTCGTTCAACACTTAACCCTATAAAGCTGGTATCTTCTGATTCTGATTTTTCAATGACTGATCTTTATGTTTAAAGCTATGTTATATCTACTATACGACCGTAGGTCTAAAAGCCGAACCAGAATGAGAGATATGCAAGCTCATGTGCCATACTTGGTCTTCGGCATGCACATTACATTATTATATACAACATGAATCGTACGTATGTCATATCTTCTCATCCTATCGTACTTTACTGTGTGACTTTGTGACAAGCAGCTTACGTTTCACATTAAGAGGGTAGCTTACCATTTTCACACTTATCACGGAAATGCAGGAAGGGAAGTGTGCGTGTATTTGTTAAAGTTTTGCCTTCACACAGTAGAATACACATAATGATAATTCAATTGAGAAGCATTGAACCACAAAATTGAATTCAGAGTCAAAAATCTATTGGGGTAAATAAGGATATGGATATACCTACTGTTTTTTAAGGCGTCATGTAGTGTGTCCGACTCTCTGTAAGGTTATTAACAGAAGAGACGATTGAGTCAACGTATTTATATATGATATGAATTTAGATTAGACAGAATATACAACCAAGTTTCCCTTTTTTAGTAGACTTGTGCCGCAAATCCGACGATAAAGGGATGCATTCGGCAAACAGCATGAGAGGGCCTATGGGTCGCGTGTCATCTTAATTCATATTTGTCATCAATAACGTATTTGCGGGTATGTGAGATAGAAATGAAGCTTATCTTTCATTCTACAATCGAAGTAACTTGACTTATAAAACTGAAGTGCCAGTAACCATATACTTAACCGTGACAGCTTATGATGCTATAAAAAGCAACACCGAGGGTAGAAAGTTGTGTTATAAAAATAAGATGATTAGTTTCTAATAATGTAACGAATTACTGTGTGACGATTTATATAAATTCAAAATCTTTTTTAGTATCATGCTGATTTATTCATATTTGAATTCGGAAACGATTTTGCTCTATGATTTTTAATACAGATTGGACGTGTGCACAAAAATAAAAAACAAAATTTATCCCAAAAAGAAGAAGCAAAAAGCTGGAACGAATGTAAGTCCAGCCTGAGTTGTTGGAGCAGTAGATAAGATTTGAGTCCAATTGCATGATCCTGCAAACAATATAATTCGTAATAAATATTTAGCAATAAAATTTTGAATTCATTACAATAAATTTACATAAAATTCTTTACACAATTTTTACATACTTGTAGATGGGAGATTGACAGAAGCTGTTTCAAGTTGGCTACGAGTTAAGGGGAATTGCTCAGGAGCCTATTACCAAAAAAAAAGTTACATGTATAATGATTACAAAATCCGTATAGTTTATAAGCTAAAAATGACTTTAATGGATTTAGATATGGAACTTACAGCTCTTGCTTCTTCAACGGGAGTAGACAAAACTACTGCTGCAATTGCAGCCACCAAAACGATCAACATTTTTCCGAACATTTTGAAGTTGGGGAATTCACCGGAATGTGTGATGACTGTAATGATAGAAATGATAAAATTTCTTGCTTTTTATATCAGACAGATCGTTACGTAGTTATAAGCACCACATCTCATCTTTGTGTTTTGCTCTTCATATAGAACATCTGTATGTAAAACAAAGATTGGTTGACTTAATCCATCTGTTCAGGTCTGAATGCGTCTGTTCAATCATTTCAAATGAAGCATCTAATCAAATATAAAAATAATTTTTATTGTATTTTTCAAGGTTCACAGTAAATAATAGCCTTTTCAGCTGACGCAAAAGCTAAAACTTATTTAAATAACGCTTCTATTGGATTGTTTATAATATTAACATTCTTATTTGAACGGATAACGGATTATTGAATTAAGAGGTAAATCTGGATGAGGTTGGGCAAGTAAGCAAAGTTTAAGTACGTGGTGGTGGCATTGAAAAATGAGACGTGAGTACGTCTAATCGTAAAAACGGAGTCATTTAATTACAAAACCATTATATTATTATTTATATAATATATTACAGAGACGCTGTGAGTTTATGTAATTTTTTAAAAGACAGTAATGACGTGAGATAAAGATCCTTTCTAATGAATGCATTTTATACTTTCGTATTTAAGCCATACGTTTGCCTGGAGTAACGTCATGGAAGAAAGATGCTTTACAGATAATTTGCTTCTTGTTCAAAGTAACATAGAAAATCAATTTACTGCCATACTGCCATTGATATAATATATAATTGCTAAATACTATTTTCTAAAATTTCTAAAGTAAACAATTATCATGATAAAAATTAAATGATTTCTCAAAATTTTAAAAGGGTGCAGTAAAATAATATTAATAAGGAATTAATTTTATCACGCAATGTAATTGCAATTATGGAAGACCAGATGTTTTGTATTTATAATTAACAAGGGCGTATCTAGGAATTTACAATTGTGGGGCTCACAGAGTAAAAATGAATAAACTTCGACCGCAACATTTTGTTTGTTAAATACCTCACTTGTTCAAAACACTCCAGCCTAGTAGTGAATAGTGAACCCAATGTAAGTACATTGAGTGAACCTATACAAAAATACGCCTCTGAAACTTTGTAATGACAATAAATTCAATTCAAAGCATGTTAAATTTATTCAATAAGTGTCATATTTTAATAAAACAATGATAATTAATTATTGTGATATACATATAATAAAATATTTCATCCTGATTATTGGATCAATTAAATTTATTACCGTGATAGTTTACAATTTATTTTCCTTACTAGTCTTAATTAAAAGAATAAAAAATTTATTATTCTTAATTTTAGTAGTTTTAAGGAAGTTAATTTAATTTCCCATGACAAGGACGTATCTAGGATTCTGAAATGGGGGACTCAAGACGTTTTGAGGGAGATAGATTTCATAATTTAAATTGAATTAGCGAAATAACCCTTTTCCAGAATCTGAGGGAGGGGGAGGACTTAAATCCAGTGTGCCGGTAATTATAGAATTAGGTACGACCTTGCTTCTTAATAATTTTAAGAGTATTATTAATAATTTTGTTTTCTTTAGTCTAAATGAAATGATTTGATTAATTTTGTTTTCATTAATAGTCAAAGGGTATAATTTTATTCTCTGCAATAGTTTGAAGGGAATTAATTTTATTAATACATTACTGTATGTTTATTTTATTTTTCTGCTAATCTATTTAATTGGTAATGCTATGTCATATTAAATTATTTCTATCTATTGTAGTAGGCATATAACTTGTCGCACTT
>JABASD010002670.1:0-24823 GCA_019776165.1 Pogonognathellus flavescens
AAGGTTCTCACGTACTTATTTGCAATAATTGATGTCTTTAAAGCCCTCTCTTTTCATTCTCCGTCTTTCGCTGCACCTTAAATGTATTTAAATATTAATTGCCAGTCTCCTGAAGCGACCGACAATATTGTGGATTTTATATCCTGGTCTGTGGCCCGAGAGCGGCGCTACCAGGATACAGAAAGCAATCCATGTATACTTGACATGTAGAACTAGGGATGGGTGCACTTTACAAACAAATACATGACATAAATATGCGATATATTTGAATATTGCAATAAACGATAGTTTTCTATTGTTGAAAGTTAGTTAATGCACCACGAAATATGACAATTTTTTACAACTTTATACATTTAGTAGTACTATAGTACCTATAAATAAGGAAGAATAGGGAAATGTAGGTGAATTTAAATAGTATAAAGTTTCGAACGCACAACACTCCATGTTTAATTAATCATGAAATGAAAAGGGGTGTACTAAAAGTATTTTTAATTTCTTGCAGGAAATACTCAGATGATTGAAGTATATCAAACGGCACCAGGTAAATTTGTAACAGCCAGCGGCCATGCTATCAAAACATCTACTGCTGCCGGAGGTGTCAAGACAATTATTCGAACTGCACAGAATAATGCTGGACAGGTATTCTTTGTTAGTTGAACAAAAATTTATCACATTGATCATTTATATTTTTTAATGCCTTAAACACCCGATTATCCATATTAAGGAGAAGGTAGGTAAAAGGCATTATTTGTTGCACTGAACTACAGATTGCTCGATTCGTGTCAAAGTTCGTGGTTATTCTTAATATATGTACACATCGTAGACAATGCTTAATTTCTAATGCCTAGTGTGCTGTTACAGCGGAATTCGACTTACAAAAAAGATGGATATTTAATTACATTTTTTACAACGGAAAGATTGATTAGTGCGATTGTATTCCTGCTGCAGGGTTTTAATCGAAAATCACACAGTTAAAATTAAAAAGTTAACAGATAATGATAGCAGTCCTAAATTCTACTCGTGTGCAATCGAGTGGAATCGAATCTTCTTAGCGTTTAATTCACAAATAAACACAGATAATTATTCATTACCGGATTGAATACATGCATTTTACGAATTTAAAGGTGAAAGCCGAAACCATACAATCGCAATGTTGAATATTATTTAACGACTATTTTTTATATTGTTGTTTGTTTTATATATATATTTATAATTGTTTCAAAATTTGAGATTGCCCTTACAGACACAATAGTTAAAAACAACAGTAAACATAAACATGTTAAATGGATAACGGCTTACATTTAGTTATGTAAATGAATTACGAAAAATAGAAAATCCTTAGTTGTGTTCGTTAAAAAAGTTTTTGTATATTGAATTAGTTGTACAGTACCACAACCATTTAAATCCTAAATACATTAAATAGTAGTTAGTAGCTATAAGTTATCTTTAAGATACCCTTTTTGCCATTATTAGTTATAAAAAATGCAAGTTTAATTAACATTGATTTTTGATTTATCCAGAGCCAACCTCAAAATACAATTTTAATGGCAGCTCCCACAACTACATCCCAACATGTCATAAGGACCACAAATGTTGTCACCACCCCTACCACCATTCTAAAAGGAGGACAAAGTAATTCATTTTATTCTGAAAGATAAGTTTATATTTTCACTGCACTGGCGGGGGAGAGCAGTGGTAATGTTAAATTATGTACTGATTCTGATGGTTATGATTGGATGGCCTGATTTTGTCACTTAATAAAGCTGAACTTTGAACTTAGGCATAGGTGCTGAAAGGGTTTCCTTGCAAAACATCAATAAAATGATTATTTTTTGTCCTCAAAATATGAATCACAATACAAGCAAGCGCCTATTAGTGTTAAATATTATAGGAAAGTGTATAATATAGGCTTTCAAAGTTATTCTAATGTTCAATGTGCATTTTAATTCTAATAGCTCGGCAAGTTATGGCAATCCCTATACAAGCACAAGGGGGGATGAATCAGACAACAATTTTGAAAGCTGCCAACATCAAGACCGAACATGGCTCACCCCAAACGGCAACAATCATTCAACAACGAGGTGGTGGACAAATGATTGGCTCTCCTCTTGTTGTGAGTTTTTATGAATATTCGTGAATAAAAAATCTGCTATTAAAAGTTTTGTTTCCATCCATTGTGTATTGTGTCTAATTTGTAATCCGTTTTATTGAATCACACAGCAAGTTATTCAAGCAGGAAATCAGCGACTGTTATTAACGCAGACTCCTAATGGTCCTCAACTGGTTGCTGCAACTTCTTTGGGTCAGTCGGTTGGCCAACAAATGACCTTCGTAACTGCCGGTCCTACTTCTCCTGGAGGATCACAAGGCATTGCAAATCTTGGACCAACACTTAATTTGTCCAAACAAAGTTTTATATCTCCAATTCTGGATCACACTGGTGCCCGCAAACGGGTAGACTTCCCTTCAGATGTTTCATATGAAAGCAAAAGAAGAAAAGCAGAAAAGGGTGGCAAAGGATTGAGACATTTCAGTATGAAAGTGTGTGAGAAAGTGCGAACTAAGGTAAAAAGTGTTTTAAATGACAGAAATAACTTATATTTTTTCATATTTCATGAAAATGCATTTTTACATTTGATTTCTGAGTTAAGTTAATTTCATTGTTTGCTTTATGTTCCTTAGGGTATAACGACTTATAACGAAGTGGCTGATGAGTTAGTACAAGAATTTGCTTCTCCTAGTATGGGAATGAGTTCAATAGAACAACAATTTGATCAGAAAAATATTCGTCGACGCGTTTACGATGCTTTGAATGTCCTTATGGCAATGAGCATCATCTCCAAAGAAAAGAAAGAGATAAAGTGGTTAGGTTTGCCAACAAATTCCATGCAAGAATGTACTACTTTAGAAAAGGATAGACAGAAACGGATTGAACGGCTAAAATTGAAAACTCAACAACTTCATGACCTCATTATTCAGGTAATACTTCAAAAAATTATAGTGTAGGGTCATTTTACGCTACGGTAATACCGTAGCCGTATTTATTTTATAGATGTAATGTAGGTGTTACGACAGAATGTATTTACTTTAGAATGAGTTATGGCTGCTAAAATGTAAAATATATTGGTTTTAAATAGCAAATAGTATCATGTTAGTAGCAATATTCCACTATACATTGATGAAATGTTGAGATCGCATTAACATGTATTATAATTATTACTTTGATGTAAAAATAATTACAGTGAAGTTAAATGATTGAAGTATGAACCTAAGTTTTAATAGTTTTTACCCCATTAATTGAATTCAATACAAACCATAACGCATTCTTCATACGGGCGGATTTAAAATGTAGACTTTTAAATGTCCATTGGCAGCAAATATTTGTTTGAGTAATTAATTGTGATTAATTACTTTTACAGCAAGTTGCATTCAAATCTTTGGTGGAAAAGAATAAGGAACGGGAAAAGGAAACAGGTCCACCTCCTCCTCACGGTTCCATACATCTCCCTTTTCTTATCGTCAATACAGCCAAGAATACCGTCATTGATTGTTCTATATCCAATGACAAGTAAGTTAAACGCTAAATATCTGACAATCATACCTTCTTATTTATAATGATACTGATTGAGCTATGTCTTCCTTTCAGGATGGAGTATTTGTTTAATTTTGATGGCACTTTTGAAATCCACGACGACATTGAAGTTTTGAAGCGAATGGGTCTGGCTCTTGGGCTGGATAAAAATGAGTGCAGTGACGAAGACATTAGCAAAGCTAAGCGAGTCCTTCCTAAAGCTCTCGAAATGTACATTGATCAAATTGGAAAGCGACATGACGATTGGCGAGCCGAATTTGGTGATTTGGAGTTTGAAGAAACATATTTTACGGACGCAGACGGTACGGACAATGTTGAAAATGTGTGTTATGAAGTGTCTGGAAACTCAAGTATTGGACTTGGGTTGGGAACTTCTTCAGCAGATTTGACTACAATGTCGATGTCAGTGGAAGATTTGGAAATGCAAGCAGCCATTGAGAGCTTACATAGCCAGACTCAGCCACTTGGATCTCCTACAAATGATCATGAACACGATGGGGAAGAGGACAGTTTTGGGGAAGAAGAAGACGAGGCCATGTCAGAATAACTCAAGAATTATTCTATAAAAGTGGAAGCATTTCTTATTCTAATCTGATAGAACATAATATTATTATTTAGCGTATTCACCTGTATACATGTACATGTATGTAAGCTGTACAGTTGTCATTATATGTGAATGATAATAACTAGCGTGTACACTTACTGTAACGATTATACCTTTAAAATAATAGAAACACCCTAAATGGTATATATAAATAATATTGATGTAAAATGAGGATGATAATATGAGGATTTAGGGTGTAGAATTGAGATATCCCCCGCCCCGTACGATATGTCGATATGTACGATATGTAAGTAAAATATGTCTGCTCTGTTTGTCGAGCGGTTACCCAACCCTCATAATATATATAAACTAAATACCTCCAAATACAAATGTTTGATTAAAATAGATTACGATTACGAATATATGGACAAACTTTGCACTGACAGACAAAAATGGTTTTGTTATGCAAACACTTTGTATTTATCTTTAGGATTAGATTGCATTATACTTATACAAACAAATATACCTACATACATTGTACTATACTTTATACTTATACGTTTGCATAAAATTAAATTATCCTACCTACAGGTATACTACAATACAACAACATAAATATTATACTAGATAACATTGTGTGTAATTAAAGATAGCTTTATAGAATGTTGTAATCATTATACTCGGTTAAATTTTACTTGTAATGGTAAGACATTTACAAATTGCTAAATTTTAAAGCAAATCATATATAATAAAGTTACACATTGAGTCGTAGTTTTTAATGTATGTATTTTGTATGGCACACAACAACGTTTTTCGTAATAAAGGAAAAATCTAGTTGGACGATGCTGTGTACACTTCGTAGAATCAATTTTTCCATTTTATAACCGAAGAAATGTCAAATTCTTAAGCCTTTACTAATAGTTGCTTTGGTTTAGCTGACAGTTATATTTAAGAATGTAATCGCAAGGTAGTAAGTGTTACGAATCATTTAGTTTTGTTAAAGCTCATTTATTATGTAGAATTATGTTGTAGAGAGAAAGATTGGACAGGTAGCAGCAATAATGCACGTTCTAGCTATAAACTTGGACACACAATTATTAATGAGAATAAACTATTTATTACGCCCTAACTACTGCAGTTACAGTGTAGGATGACAATTATTTCAATGTTTGTATGAGAATCTAAGATTAAAACTTCTACTTTTCTATTCGCTTTACGTTAAATGTCTTTCCAAGGGTCAAAGGGCCGTAATTTACAGTGATGCGAAACATTAGGTCTTTTCAAAATTCAAGTGTGATTTTTTTAAAGTAATGAATAATGATTCATCTATTTCAGAGTTGTATTGTATCAACTTAGGTAATTGTTATACAGATACCTACAATAAATATTTTTAGTTTGGAATTTTTGGATGTTTCAGAATCATCCAAATTCATCTCAGGAATTTGGCTTATTTTTATTTTTGTTGAGCCCTGAAATGTACAGTAATGTTGTTAACTGGAACAAAAGTAATTTTCACAACCTGACAAGTTAGCATTACAAGGTAAAATAATTTCAACCCTTTTAGTGTAAGGTTGATATAAGTCACACTGAGATGAAATACCTATATGGATTTCTTAAATAAGATTTTTGTCATTACATAGAAGTCATCTTGCGAATCTCTTATACACAGACAGAGTGCATTACGGTTTCATCCAAAAGTAAAGGGATCAGCATACATAAACCGGATTTATATATAGTTGTGTCGAATTTTCACAAAGCAAAACTTACAGCATAACAGCCATCAACTACTAACTTTACATTTTGTTCAGATAATAACATTTTAACACCTACTTGTTATATAAGCTTGATAAACCTTCTTATACATGTAATTGTTTTGGGCTACCTCATTCATAATGCATGCTAAGCGGGAGAATGTTTTAATACTTCATGTATGCGCGTAATACACACATGTACTGTTTTACATACCTATACATAACTTTCGCTACATTCTACACACACAGCGTAGCTTTTATTACAAATTCAGCTTCGATATTTTTTCTGAACATACATATCTATATAATTATACATGCACAGTACATAGATCATACAGTACAAATGGCGAGTATGGAGAATTTTACTGAAAGAAGTGACATTAGAATACTTTAGCTATAGGTACTTATACTTTATACAAATTTCTGTCTAAAGTGAACGTCAACATTCTACCATAGTTCTACATTGGAACACACAATACACTGTTAGTGTAATACAGTGAAAATATTCAGAGAAGATTACATAGGAATTTTTGCATCTGTATGTAATTAATTTGCGCTGTCATCTTAAACATATATATCTCTGTTCAATGTTCAACTGAGATGAAGTAAATCATGTACTAAATGCGTACAAAAGTGTAAGGAACGGTTATTTTGAATAAGTTTTAGTTTTAACCGACTTGTGTAACATGATATAATTGATATCTCTCATTGAAGCACAAACCCACATCAGCGCTTGTCACTTGCGATTTTCTTTGTGCGTAGCGTATTTTGCTATACACAGCAACTGCAACTGCAACTTCTACAAACTTGACTTGTCGCTCAACTCAAATCTAAACAAGTTTTCCGATGTATATTTCGTACACATTACATCCTAAAGCCGACGAAGCCCTATAGAATAAGCCCTACTAGAAGACGGGTGTGTGCGTGAGTATAGATTAAACACGCATTAGGTATTCATATATCTACTTAAGTTCAACCCATCATACTATACATCCTACTTAGAAATAGCTTTAAGAAAAGTTGTACAGTAGAAATTTATGAGGAAATATATTATTGTGTTAGGCATGGGCGCTAATTAGATGCTGAACTCTGACCCAACTTTTCCGCCATTTTCATGGGCGCTTATTAGGTCAATAGCGAAAATACGGTATTCTGCTCATCATCCTATTAGAAGTAACAGGAAAATGAAATAAAAAAATAAAGAGATTTTAAACACAGCTCGCATGCAATTTACTGAATTTACCACAAAAATAAAACTTTAGGTTTTGAGAAGTTCATGTGTCGGGGTTGAGTAATCGGAAACCATACAATCTACGATCTACCATATACAGTAATCGGGAACCACACAGTCTACCAGTCTACGACGTCTACGTACTATCTTCGTTTACTTATATTGATAATTTTTAACTGATAAGTGCCAAATGGATTCGTTGATTCGTAATCACAGATGATGTAGATGATCATAGAATGAAGGAAACGATAAAAAGTTCATTCCGCAGAAAAATGAGACTTTATACATAATTTAATGTAATCATAATTTATCATTTTACAATCTCACTGATTGTGAGGACCTTTACTTATTAATATTACAGGACCAGCTACAACTATGAGATCCTTCATCATTTTACGTACGTTAGATACGTTAGATAGAACCAGTAGCCTATCAACAGCGATTAGACATTTTTCCTTTGAGTCCAAAACACTTTCTGTAAGACAAGAAAGATTCATGTCTTGCCAAATAGTCATTTGGACAATGTCGCACATAACTTTACGTTGCCTCAGAATGTCCGACAATGAGACTTTCCCAACAAACAGACGAACCTGCTATACAATCATCTACTGGATTCATTTCATTACTATTTTTGTCTTTTGTATCTATCATTTCCATTTGTGTCCATAATGTTACTTACTTAGTAGATTAGCACTTATATTTTCCTAAAAAACTTACTGATACTCGTAGATAGCTCATACTTATGGTTTATATTCAGTGTTATAGTTAGAATTAATTATCAGTATATTTCTCCTTTTATCCCGATTTTAATCGCGTTCCGGTTTCCTATACGCTATAATATACGTTTATTATGTTTATTACGCATATGTAAATGGTTAGAAATCATTCTTTCTTATAGGCCGCAACAGTTTAATATCAGCATCAAAATCTGACTTCTCAGGCTGATAGCTAACAGCTAATTAGTTTAAGTTAGTTGTCATTTTTAAAGACTACCTACCTACAACTTCCCTACCTATGTTACAAATGAAAAATTTAACTATTGTCATAAGCTGGGAATGAAAGTTAAAATTACATATTTTATTACATAGGTACGTGTAAAAAGTTCAAGAAGTCAAGATTCTAACTTTTTAGTGGTATTGGTACATGTATGCAATGATTGCATGCAATCGACGACTGCGTGAGTGTAATTAATTTGTTTGAAGTTCTTGATAACTATTATAACTTCCATGAATTGCTGAATAGATTTATAATATATTTTGTAAACTTGATTCTAGAGATAAGTATTATAAAAGGAACAGGGCGAAAAAATAAAGCAATGGTGTTTAAAGCCAGTTTGCGCTTGCAAGATAGCATCTCTTTTCCTGAGCAGGACTTCAAACAGTTATGTATGTCACGTAATAATCCTGAAATCATATTTTTCAGCACAACCTAGCATAGCACTCGAAACATTTGTTCCGATCTGCGTTTATATTAGCATTTCTCACGACAATTCAGCAATTCAACACTCTGTCGGTTTGGAGATTAAGCTCTATTTTGGGTTAAGCACGTACGAAAACCAGATTAAAAAGAAAAAAGGCTTTACTATACTGGAATCATCGTCAGTAAATAGACTTCTAACCCTTTCAAGGTTTCATGAGCCAATTGTTTCCTTGATTAATTTTAAAATTAATCCAGGTGGCCGTGATAATACATGGTTCACCGGAAAGCAAGGTGTAATTATGTTGTACGTGTTTTGCTTAACATGTCTTGTTCAAAGTTGTCATCTTACCAATGCAATGTGCATTATTTATAATGAACAAAAAAATTATATAGGGTAAATACTTTAACAACCAATACGACTACTAATACGCATACGGTATTATACTGGTTAATTATTCTAATTAACTTATATATTATATAATATATCGATCTTCGCTTCTAATAAAGTAAATTCAGTCATGTCGTGTATTGACTCACGAATTTAAAGAATAGCTTAAGATTAAGATAATGGCATTTTTACTACTTGTTACTTATATCATTATAAAATATTATTTAACTCGCTGACTTCGACTTTTCGTTCCGTACATATATGAAGCACGACAATTTCTTTTCACAATTTGAATTCTGAATTTTTATTAAATTCTCACGGGATACAACATTACGGAAAATGGCAGTTGTGGTTTTAGTCTAGATTTTAATGTTCACAGGTAAGCCAATTGGTAAGCTTAATTAATGTTTAATTTCCACTATTTAAGTGTTTTACTTTTATATAACAAAGTGTATATTAAATTCGATGTATCTAGTATGTTACATTTTATCAACTAATGTCAACTCTAATAATAATAACACTATACCTATTAATTTGTATTATAATGGGCTAATCAATTCAGTTGGTTCGTTTAGCAAAAAACCAGTCATTCACAAATGTAATTTCAAAAGTATGAGTGTAATTTAATAATAGTAAGCATAAGACATAGGAACTATATAATATTGGCTTTCTTTGCATGTAGTAATAAATATCTATAATAGTTATCAAAACTTAAATAAAAGCTGAGCTAATGAAACACATTTAAACAAACAATTCATTAGTTGACTTATTAGGACTTTGTTAAGATTCCTATAATTTACAAAAATGCAAAAACAATTCAGTTAAATCAGTTTATAGAAAAGTTGAAAAAACACGTATGATTTTTCTATCAATCAACAGAAACAAATAGACCTATGGTTTAAGATAAACATATTAGAATAGATTTCGTTTGTAAACTGCTAAGCTTACCTTTACAAGTATAATCGACTGAAATCATAGAAAACGGTAAGCATATCGATGTCCATTAGTTTTTAACTGCCTCATCTACGCATACACACAAGCAACCGCTATCACATACACTCAAAATACACTCGAAGTACAATTACAATTATTAGGTTAATACGTTATAGTTTCAGTTCAAACTTTAGAATTCGAACGCAATTCACGCTTACCATACGGAGACAGAGTATTGATCACCTTATGTGAATTCACAATATTGGAAAGTGGGTGAGTAATGTCGGTTCCAGTGACTGGCTCTGTTTCCTTCTTCACTTCTTTCTTGATAGTTATTTTCGCTTGCGATATTGCAATAATTTTTTCCGATTGTTTGTCTTTTGTTTTGGAAGAATTCGGTCTTGCCTTCGTAGATGTGTTATTAGATACGCCGTCTTTTGGTTTCAGCCAATTTCTAAGTGAATATTGTTCTTTAGAAAATCGGGCGCGTTCAATAGTGGGTCTTTGATTTAATTCTTTTTGTAATGAAAGGGCAATTTTATAATCCTCTAGTTCCTGATCTTTTTTTTGACGAAACATTTCTAGTTTCTTCGCTTCTGCTTCAAATTCGGTTTCATACACATATAATGGCAAAGATGAAATTGGTACGCTCCCATTTTTTGATTTAATGACGGCGTCCGATTTGGCACTGGATATAGGAATTAAGTCTGATGCGTTTGAGCCTTGAAGGGGGAATAGTATGTTCCTTTTCATTATTCACTGCATTTTTTGCTATTAAAAAATTTGCATAAATATTTTTGCTCCATAATATTAGTAGTTTTTAAAATTGTAGCCCAAAAAACTTCTTACCTCCCATTTTTACGGCGGAAGCCGGATTAGTGTTGATTGAATAGTCGTTTGAGTCCGAACATGCCTCTTTTAGTCCCCGGTATAGATAAAGTTCACTATCAGCAATGTTTATGCTAGTCTGTGAATTTTGCGAGAGAGATAGTTCCAAGTCGGGGGCGTTACTTGTTTCTTCAACAGCAAGATTAAGTGATGGTGCCGTAACAATTGCTGCAATCTTAGGAGATGGCCGAATCGGTGTAGTCTTAACAATTTTGGGTTCAGGTAAATACGTTCCATCAGCCAATCTTTTTGGTGGTGTTTTAGGAGCGCTCCTTATTGGACGGAAGTGACTATTTAATTCCACATGAATGGAATCGGGAGTTCCTTTGCCACTACCAAGTTTGGGTGGATCCGCAAATGTAACAGCCAGTGGATGTGGATCAGTACGGCTCTCAGACTTAGAACTGCTAACATATTTCGGGCTTTCGCTTTCTGGTTTTAAAGGAGAAGCCATATGGACAGCGTTATTTGTAGAATTACTGCACACCAAAACAAAAGAAGATGACGAATTTTGACTGCTCGCTTTCATTTCTGCCATGGCAGCTGCAGATGTTGAAGGTTGAGGAGATTCTGATTTTGATTTGTTGAGGTCTACCGATTGAGAGTTGGTGAAAAAATTTAAAATAGAACTTTGAGATGAATTGAAAGTTTTTTCAGATTTTCTTCCAATTTTATTGCTTTTTGAGCTTCCACAAGAATTATTGTGTGACGAACGTCGTTTCAAGTTATTGGATGAAGGGGTACGTGCACCATTAGAAAACTGACCACCTGGTTTTCTTGCAGGCGTCGTCTGTGCTTGCGGGGTAGTCAATGATGGTCCCCATTCTGACAACAAATTTCGACACAATTGTTTCTTATTATTTACGAGTTCTTTTTTTATTGGTGACTGTATTTTTGCTGCGGCAATAGCTTTCAATTTAGCTGTTGCTTCCTCTTCCATTTGAAGTCTTTTAGCGTACTCTAAATCTGCCTCCAGTTTACTCATATCTTCCGACTCTAACCTGCGCTCTTCCTCCTTCGGTAAATCAAACAACGAGTTTAAAAATTGACATCTGGGCAATTTACAATGAAGACTTGTAAAACATTGTTAGGTTTTTACCTGCATTTTGCTTATGAATTCGGAACTAGCCTCTGCCTCTCGCTGCCGTTGATTTTCTAGATCTTCATGATGAGCTTTATACATATTCTCAAATTCCTGTTTAATCTCCCCTTGATTAGCGGCTTCACCATCTCTTTTTGGAGGACGAAACGCGAGTGTCAAATCTTCCTCTTCCTCCCTGGTTTTATTAGCTTCAAAACATCCATCTTCAGTTGAGACCGTATCCTCAAGGCAAAGATCTTGAGAATCTTGATTATTCAATCTTGCTTGTACCAGTCTAGGGAACTGAAATCGTAATTAGGTATATGTAAATAAGTGTATTTAAAGTGAATTAAAAGCAAAAATATTTAAACTGAAATTAATATTGTTCGTTGTTACCTCTCGCTTAATACGTTCCCAATAAGTCACGTTAACCAAATTATTTTCTTTACACGCCTTTCGACTCCAAACCGAAAGTCGTTTACGGCAACAAGGACAAGCTAAAGCAGTTTCGCTCAAGTGTTTCCGAATACATTCTAAGCATAAATTATGCTTACATGGCAAAGTCACCGGTTCAATCAACACCGACCAACATATAGGGCATATCACATCATCCCGCTTTAAAGGGTCTGGTTTCTCAAACTATTTAAATAAACCAATTTCTAGTAAATCGTTACATTATTGGGGAAAAACTTATTTTATCATATATTTTAATATTATTATTATTACCGCTGAGTAAATCGTTACATTATTGGGGAAAAAATTGTTTTATCATATATTTTAATATTATTATTATTACCGCTGTCGTTGCCATTTGTGGCTGCCAAAAAAAGTAGACTTTACAAAGAATCTTTACTGATGACGATTATTACTTTCGTCCTCAAATCGATGTTTGTAACTCTCAGTAAGGTATTTGTTGGTCCTCAACTTGAGCTGCCGGCACCAAACCCTAAAATTAATCAGAAATTAATTATTCCAAAATTATTACGCTTTGTAATAAAATTATCAGTGCGCCTTACACCTTAAACCCGTCACAAATAAAATTGCGGATGGTCCATTGATGAATGATAACATTGTATTGTATCTTCCTACAATTTGATACAATTTCAATTGTACATCTTCAAACAATTACAGTAAAAATTACATGTTACCAAACTACTATAGATAATGAAATATTTTACTTACCCATTTATTAGCTACATCGGCTACATGTGATTAGATGTGATTGGTGATATAGCATAAACACGGCGTCAGCAGCCTACCAAAGTCCTAATAATAAACTAGCAACTAAAACCTAATAAGTCAACTATAAGCAATGACAATGCCACTCTAACCCTTGACCTGTACATCCCAGTTTTCACCGACAACACAAATTAGCCGTACTGCTAACGGAACACGTGGGTCTCACTCAGGCTGCAGGCTCAAAATACACAATATTTACTGATCGAAGCCGAACTTTTTTGAGGGTTTTATGCTTTTCGAATTCCTTTCTGTCTGTGATCGCACACAAAAATGGCTCGAATGGCTACAAGAGAACCATTTTTAATTTTAATTATGGAATCTTTGTTGTAATTGTGGTTTAGCGAAGAGTCTTCGCCGAAGACTGAAGAAGAAAAACATGTGTTTTGAATAACCTCCTTCGCATATTATCGCCGCGTTCTTATCGTCGCAGAGTTTAAGAGCGTAGAGAAGGAAACGTACACGCTTTACACGCACCTACTCCTTTCATTTCCTTCTCTACCGTTCTGCGTTCGAAACCGTCCCCACCTCTATTTATGACCATTTCGGTACTTTTTCATAAAGTCGTCGTTTTGAAATTTTGGCCGTGCCCGTTTCCACTTTTTTATTGATCAATCTAATCGATTCATTCATCAGCCAATTGATGCAATAAAAAAATGTTGGAAACGGCCACCGCACGAAGTCATTTTTGGAAATTAGTGACCTAATTTTTTTCTAATTTCTGAATTTGAAGAGTTTTTATGAAAATATATGGGAAATGCTCGTCATATAAAATAAGGAACATTTGGTATTGGTAATTTTTTTGAATTTTGTAGTAGTTTACTTAGTTTAGCATATAAAACCTATATAATGTTTTTCGAGATTTTCGACCCCTTTTATGAACCCCCAGAAAACTGGCAGATAATTTTTTCGATAACGCATGCTCCGTTGTAAGTCCGCTACGCATGTGTAGCTGTATGTTTATATTTTACAGAATGTTTGATTGATATTGATACGCAGATTCAGAGGAGAAGACGAACAGTAATAAATGTAGATTCAAAGTTCGGATTCGGATCGTTAGGCCAGGTTAATTACGTTCCAAAATTAATTAAAATTCAAGTCATGCATTGGTAAAGTTTGCAACCTCTGTCAGTCGAAGACGTATTTTTGAGAGGTGAGTTAAAAATTCTAAATTAAATGTTTATATTTATTACATGAAATTAGCATTTTTGGTTCATTCATATCCAAGTTCTGTCCGATCAGACAGAGATAGAAACAAACAGCTGTGTGTTTGTATCTCTCAGTTGTTGTCTGTTGGATGTACTTGCGTTGCGTGTTTTGTTGTGTATTGAAATGAATTGTTCGTCAGTTTTTGCCTTTGTGTTTGTGTAGATCCAGTCAGTCAGCTTGTGTGTGTGTTGTGTACAAGTTCTGTGTTTTACATTGCAGGTGAATGACGACAACGACAAGACGGAAACAACAACAGCCAATTGCGTACCAAATTTTAATAACCAGCTGATTATCATCCTTTGTAATGGTAGTTCGAATTTATGCAGAGTAATTGCCATTTTCGCCTAGCAGAATAATAACTACAGGTTTAACTTATTTACTACGTTGTGCGATTTATCGTGAATTAACTGTACACTTTAACTTGATTCGTTATTTATTCCTTATCATTATTATTATTGCTGGTGGTTGCTGTGCTATAACGTGTGTATTTTACTTTTATGTTTACAAGGTACATATTGGCAAGGACCAAGGACGTAGTAACTGATGTTGGATATTACCTAATAAAAAGTCTGGTGTCTGCTGCTGTATTTTAAATGTAAGTCTGTTTCAATGGCATTCTTCATTTCGTGGCTAAACTAATAAACGCTAAATGTTAAGGTTAGTCTTGCTATTATTATCTTTTCACCATAAGTTTGGTCATCTCTTGTCTGATTTTTTCTTACCAGTCTTATAAATTATAATACTGCTCTATTTACTAACAGTTTTTGTCTTTGTTTAATTTGGACATTGGAAGCGTTATCGTTATCACTTTTAATCCGTTTAACCTTTTTTTCTCTTACTGTTTCCTGTTCCATCTGTAACTGTAAAGTTGAAATTAAACGAATCCAACAGTCAAATCAGTGTCAGATTATAACAGAAAGACTTTTTTAAATACGAAAATTAACTTTACATTGTAATTTAACTTTGTGTATTCGATTAAAACATCATTTTAGTAAAAGTATTTGGTTTTAATTGGTATAATTAGTTATATTTATTGGATGACTCGTCGACGTCGTCGAGTGCATCAGATGCTCCGCAAGTAAAAAGTTTGTTTATGTTATTAATTAAACGATATTATATCTGCAATAATGCTCCAGTATTTTGAAATCAATTTTGCAATTCAGTTACGTCATTTTACCACAACATACTGAACTAATTTTTAGGGCAGTTATAGTATTAGGTTAAATTACGCTGCATAGGAGTCATTGCCATATTTAATAACCTATATAAAAATATTAGTCATGATATTATTCTGCATTTTATGGTAACTACATTAAAGTTTCTATAAAGTACGCAGTTGTGGATTTCCAATAGTTCAGTTCAGGAGTAATAAGGGGATATGCTTTTATTTCCTTTGTAATTTGTTGTTATTCCAAAACATAATGTGCTTTGAATACAAACACACACAATTAAAATCAAGTTAGGTGTTGATCCTTGGTGTATATTTAAGAAGTGTAGTAAAAAAGATAATCTCTTCACTACTTTAACCCTGAACTTTGGGTTTGTGTTTGCATTTTGTATTGTACATAAAATGCAAGTCATATTTATAGGCTAGGCATTAAAGTTGGTTTGCAACTAAAATCAATTGGAATATGATTACTTGCAATATTTTATAAAATAAAATAAATAGTAAAATATTTACAAACTAAGCTCTTAACATAACCTTAACATTTGTCCTTTTTAGATTACATTAGATGGCTTAGTGGTGGTGGGGAAATCAACGGATAATGGATTCCAGCGTTGACAGAGATGACGAGTCACCAAAAATCCCAATATTTGTCAGCCCCCATTCTCTTAATTTTGACGCATTAGACAGCTCTAGTTTTAAGCAGATTCTAACAATTTATAATCCTTATGACTTTCCGATTCGATTCAAACGTAAGTCTGTATAATCATGAATAATTTCTAAAAAGCGAACTATCATCATGTGAGTATGTGTAAAGTATTATTATATTTTCGTCGTTTTTATTTTAGTGAAAGGTACGAACAACCAGTTGTATGATGTGACAGAAGGTGCAGGAAGAATAAGTTCTAAGAGCTCACTAGACATAATCATTCGACTGTTACCAAACCTGGTTAACTCTACATCTTTAGAACCTCTGCGACATAGAATCCGTGTTTTCGTGTACGACTACAAAACCAAGTCTCCTTTAGGACACACTGATGTCGTTTCACATGTACATTTCGGAGCATCAAGTAACCCGGAAATTACTTCTACGGACGGCTTTCAAAGAGAAGTCTCCATGAACTCTTTAACATCAAACGCTAGCACTTCTCGATCTGTAACCGCAGGAGGAGGAAGAGGAACAAATGTTAGTGAGTTTGGTGGTGGAAATTCTGGTAATAATGCAAATACGGGAGGATCAGGTGGAAACCCTTACAGCCCTAACTATGTGGCTGTAGCAACAGCAGTCATTTGCATTGCTTCTCTTATGTTACCAACCAGTGAAGAATCTGGAGGGTCAGCAGCTTCTTCGTCGAATTCTGGAACTGTTTTTCCTACTTATTTGCAGCTCAGTGTCAACCAAAAGCTTTTGGCTGCTTATGCATTAGGACTAGCAACCTTTGCCATTTTTAGAGGCTGACATTTGTGTGATTTAATTCAGTAATCAGGCAATTAACCCAATTAAGTAACTGTAACTACGTTTACTAGACAAAGTTATTCACCTTAAAAATTATTACGTATGAATCTAAACTGAAACTGTAAGAATGAATCAGGTTACAGAAATTTGACATCTTAGTCATATTTATCCTCATACTGCCAATATTATATCCGAAATTCTCAGCGTTTTGATTATTAGGGCGCTCACTAAAAACCGCCACATCAAGAAATGAATACAAATGAAATGGTTAACTAATTTATGACTGAAATAAACTTTTCAATTTCTACAGCCAACTAACCCTACAACTTAGTTGTTAATTTTGAGATATATTGGCAGTATAAGATTATTGATTACTGAGAATTCATTAATCTACTACTTACCTTGGGTTGGGACATACCTGATTAACACTATTATTATTTAAATTCAATGTTAAGGGTCAATATTGACGGAATATTTCTTTAAGTAGATAGTACTTTTGATATGCAAATCTTTACTAACACTTTAACATTAACAATAATCTACCTTAGATATTAGTGTAATTAATTATTACTCATCATCATTAATGTATTGTATGAAACGTGTTAAACATTTTATACTGCAGCGATATTAATGATTTTATACATAAAAACAAATCTAGAACGAAACGAACAGCGCTTGTTTAGTAAATCTTGTACTAATAATATTCTATGACTTGCCCTCAATAGTAGGTAGCTGATGTATTTAACGACAAAGTGATATATATAAACGTCATTTAATAGGGTAAAATGTGTATTGAAGTCTAATAACGCCTATGTCAGTTAAGTCTTTCCACTCACTCATTATATTATGTGAATTATGTCAGTAGAATTTAGTGATTAATACGATATTAATTACTACCTTGGATTATAAATATGGAGGATGAAATAGTAATCCTGACAAAAGGTTACAGACGATGATTTATTTTGATAGCTATATTTTTTAGGAAAATTTTTCTTCATACAATGCTTCCATTTCTTGTCTGTAACGTATTATGTATTATTTGTAAAAACCTTTAATTATCACAGTGCCCAAGGTTTATCTGCAGTGTTTGTTTGGTACATGGCATGGTACTTACAATTAGATGCGATGCGATTAGTGTTGAACAAACAGAACATTTGTATGCTTCTTTGTACGTAAACAGTTAATAATTAGCCGATGAAATGTTTCTAGATATCAAGATTTGTGTAGGTTTATAATGTGGATATAAGATTTGAACTAGTAGACTTAATATAGTAATCTTGTAATTAATAAGTTATGTAAAAGAATGTTTATTGTTGCGTTGATTTTGCTATTAGTCTGAATATAAGCGATGTAAATAAGTAACTACTCTACTCTGAACTACTAACTATGTACTACGTTTTTGAATAACCTTTTTGTAAGAATAGATGCAAGAACTTTGCAATAATTTCTGTGAGAATTGATAAGATAATTAATTATTATGAATTATGGCAGGAACTTTTCTATGCAATCTGCCAACTTTTGAAGCTCGAGTGAATGATGTACATTGTGCAGTTATACAAAACGAAGCAGGCTGCTGCTTTGACTTATTTGTTAATTTGTGAACGAATTGCGATAATTATTGTATTTTAATAAATAAGCTACTTATCACAAATAAATGTAGATGTTGTATTTCTGTCATTATTGCAGTTTAATAGGAAATTAATACCCTTCTTACAGTTAAATAACAAAAAGATTTGTAGAATTGTAGTACAATCGACTTTACAATATTTTGTCAACCGCATGCAATGTTTAATTTCGTAGGCAGTCCATAATGCAGGCTCAATAAGATAGTTAAAAGTAGACAATGGAAGTCTTTGTGTGTCAGTAGTGCTGCTACATTATTTCTATGTATGCCCAATGGTATGTACTTACTTAGTTTTTTTATATTTACTTCAAGTATTTCAAATCGTCTCATAAAATTTTTAAACGAAGTTTGTAGATCTACACATGCACTACCGCAAAATCAAATGGGTTCACGTTGACCTAAAGAGTATTACAATATTATATTATAACCATATTATTAGTTAAACCCAAGGTTAACCTAATAATCCTACCACTTAGCACTTATCAACTAACCTAAATGCTTTGAATTACTCATACTGTTACATTAGCAGTTTCAATGTGACTATAAAATTTACTATAGAACCATCGTAGTTAAACTAATCTAGCGCAGAGCAGAGGTATACATCTAGCGTATATTGTATATGCGACTACTTTCATCTTTTCTCGTAATGGTAGGCGGTATATAATGTGATCTGTATCATATGCATATACCCCATGTTGTAAACGCATCATTATGCTCACTAATTTATTCAATTAAATCGCCTCATTCATCTAGTGTGTACATTTATCAAGAATCATATAAAACTGAACTTCAACATGTACAAATCAAATAATTAAGTGTCCAAATCGCATTAATGTAATTTAAAAACGCACGAAGACAGTATATTATTTTATGTAAATAAATAACCGCTACTTATGTGTATGCAATAAATAATTGACTTAATTTTAGTATAATTACAAGTAAGTAGGTACAAATTATTCGATTTCCATTTGACATGACTTAGGTAAGCATAAGCAACTTCTTTACTCCGTATGTAAGGAAAAAGTGTACTACGATATGTATGCTCTGTATAAGAGAGTCAGACAATTAAATTATCCTGTCATATTGTCACAGTATCTCGTAACTTGTTAATAAAATATTAAAATGAAGTTCTTGTTTAGTTTTTTTTTTATTAAACCCCGAAAACTCACAAAGGACCACAAAATATAGTAGAGGAGATTCAGGAGATGCGGCAAAGCATTGTTCTACATTATACTAATTAAAAGGTACTGCATAATCAACGGGTTATCCGAGTTCGAGCGTCCCCCCTCCTCCCAATTCCGGAATAAAGGAATTTCTGTGATTTTGCACATTACTTACCTCTTAGCCCTTCCATTTCAGAATCTTTGATACTACTTACTACTTTGTATATCAATATCTCATTCTAAATTACATATAAATAATACAGCCATAATTCAGATCGGAGGAGATATCTTTCGTGAGAGGATAATATTATGACATACATATAGCACATTACATAGAGAGAGAGAAACTTGTAATTAAAAGAACTGATGTTAATGAAAGTCAATAGACACAGTAAAATACGTATAAGCTGTGAAACACATATTAAATTAACGTTTAGTTATAGATGCTGTTATATTATTTATAGTACTGGAATTGGCAGCCCATACGCTCATAATTCGATTGTGAGATGCTTCATAGTATAATGCTGGATGTTTCCACATTTTTTCTGTTTTTTCTCATTGTTTTGTTACATACAAATTACTTACTGTATAGGTCAAAGTGTGTAAAGCTCACTAGGTAAAAAAACAATGTAACATGCAAGCATGCAAAAGTGATTTCAAATTCACCTGTGTAACCGTACTTTCTTATTTATACAGAACTGTGAATGGATACTTTGTTCCGTTTCCATAGGCATTTTAAAGGATTTTTACTTGTGGACGCAGATTTGTTTTCAAATAATTAATTTCAATAATGCAGAACGGAATCAACGGAATGATTATTTTGCTTTATTCATTGTCTTGCATATTTATTTTGGTACTAATAAAACTCTGGAGGTAAAAACCACAATTTCTACAACTTTTTATGGTCACACGCGATTCAATGAAATCTTAATTCCTGATCATGTTCAGTACAAATTCCTACTTGCGCGTGGCATTTCTCATCGTCATTCTCTGTGGGGCTTCTTCACTTGCATCCAGTAAAATTACTAAAAAAACTGAAAATTCAACCAATTCATGGTGAGAATATGGTGTAATATTTCATTTTTATTGTAGAGATAGGGGGCAATACAACTAAACCTGGGGCACCCAAGATTGACAACTTAAAAGCTTCAAAAAATCTACACGATACGCAAAACAGTAAAATCAAAACTTTGTTACCACCAGCAAGTCCAAACAAAAAATCTGGGCCCGATATAAAAAATGCTTCACTCAATGCTACTACGGGTGAAAGTCATATTATAAACAGTATTTCGGAACAAAATAATGTTACCCATATCAAAAGCAGACCTTTCGGAGCAGAATTGGACATTTCGGAAAAGAAATCTTATAAAAGATCAAGCAATTCTGCTAACATATTTCAGCAACCCGCTGATGTGCCTTTTTTCGAATCATTTGAAAATAGTACACTTGATCATTCACCGAAACAGAGTTTGAAGAACAAAACTGACGATTCTTCACCTTCTGACAAAAACAACAGAGGTGGTATTCCCCAGTCGATAGGCAGTCAAACGGCATTAAACAGTAATGTTGGCAAATTAATTCCAAAGAAACATAAAAAAGAACCAAAGGCAATTAAAATAATAGACACGCCGAAGATTCACGTTACAACTTCAACAGACAAAATGAGATATGAAGACGGACGTATTCCCTTGCAACCATTTGGAGAATTTATAGGTGCGGATGCAACTCTGACAGCAGAGGAATCAAACGAACTCTCTTTAAATGACAATTACCAACAAAGCAATCCTAATTCGAAAAATCCTCAGTCAGAGGAAGAACCGAGAAAAAAGCATGGCGATTTCGATAGTTCTGATTTTAAGAAAAATAATTTCGGTAATTAATAGTATAATTTTTTCTGAATGAACACTCCAAAAAATTAACATAATAACTAACTAAAGGTTAGTCTAAGTATAATACATGTTTTTCATAAAATGCTGTTTAGATTACATTGATAATGATGATATTCTGAGGAAAATTAGGAGTGGTCTTCGTCATGGAAGAAAATCATTGGGTCGACAAAATGCTATTACTCCTGCTCCTGATGATGACGATTATTTGAGTAAGTCCAAATTTTTTAATTGATTCATAGATTCATTCTATTCATGTCATGGCTGTGAGCATGCCAGTGATCATTTAGTAAAATCATTTCCCCTCAACTATAATTATATTAACATTATAAACCTCGACTTTACAAAGACTCGCCGTTTCAGCCACTTTAACTGTAATCCAACTTTCTCCAACTTATATGCTATGCGCAATGCTAATCGAGAAATAACCTTTAGTTCATACTTTATAATAATTATACTACTTACTAATTACATGCATACGAATTATACTAAAGTAGCATTATATAATAATATTAGTCCCCAATCCCAATCCCAATGTAAAGGAATCATACAATTTTTTATTTGTAGATACATATAAGTTTGTGGTGATTGCAATTATATAAACAACAGTTTACAATCATTGAATGTTTTCAGGTGTTGTAATTCCAAACGTGCTGTACGCCGGAACGTTGACCGCTCACAGTGAAAATTCTGGCCCTACGAATTGTATAACGAATCCGTAAGTATTAAATATGATAAATGATAAGAGCTCAGGTGAAACATTTACAATTACACACATAATGTGGTCCCGCATCAACTATGAATGAGTTTGCCAATTTTGATAGATTCTGATAAAGCAACTTAGGTTTTGGTAGACAACAGAACTATGGGTAGGTATTGTTATCTGTAATACCTAATTTGTATAAAATGACAAGATTGTGCTAAGAGAATTAAAAAAAGAAAATGATGAGATAATATGCAATGTATAATAATACCAACCTTGTAGAAACATAATTAAAAGCACGGTTGAAAGGAATAAAGGTGAAAGCGCACAGTCACAAAACGGCTTATGAATTTTGTAGAGCGTTATTTGTGAGTGGACTTCGCCTTCTTCTGAAACATACAAAGAGGAAATACACTACAGGAAGAAACTTTCCGTTAAAACATTATTACAAGCGACTTTCTCTGCATTTGACATATCGTAAACTTTTGATCTAACCCGGTTATTTCCTCCGAAAATTAGGGGGGAGAAAACTTTCACTTCTTTGGCCTCCTTCACTCCATTGGCCTTTCACCCAATGTAAATTAGTGGGAGAAAGTATTCAAGTATTTGCTTGACTTGATTCAGTGGTTTTTTGCCAGAATTTTTTTCCCCTGTTTCTACCTTATAACTTAGCTGCTATATACGTATACCTATATATGACTTTATGAATAATTTTTATTTAATGATGCTTGGCTATTTATTTACAACTGCGTAAAAAGGGTAAAACTGGCTACTATCTACAATGAATTAATGAATATGAAATTTTTGTAGGGAAATTGCAAAGGAAATAAAGAACGCAGATTCAGATGCAGCGAAGAGCTGGGCGGAATTACATAAGGACAGAATTTGCGATTTCAAAAAATTTCAGGTTCTCAGATATCCGACATTAACTGATGAATAACTTACGATTCGATTTCTGACACTGTCATCTTTTACGATTGCTAACATTTACGATTGAGATGAATATTAAATTCATTACTTTTACAATAATGTTCAAAGTTTAAGAATTATATGTACTTTATGTACCTATTATACTGACTATATAGGTGGTGTAATATTTTGTGCCCCTTATGGGCAAAAGAAGAATATTATTACACCACCATGTCATTCCACCTTTGTACTACAAGTGAGAATGAAAGTCGATTTGGCGATCCGATAAAGTGTTTGTAAAAAGAATTTAAAAAAAGCTGCTGTACTTATGGAAAACTTTCAAGTTTTATTTAGTAGAAAGTAGAAAGTCAAGAAGAAAGTTTTGTAAAAAATAAAAATCGTATAAAATCGTACAGAGTTATGTGACTGAAATCGAACGGTAAGATAAGATGAATGTCGAAAATCGAGTACATCTTAGTTGACTTCGAGTGTTCAAATTTTAGATCTGTGTTGAAGTTGAAGATGAAAACAGTACTATAACAGTCGAGTCGGATGACGGAGAGGCACCATCAAAGGGTGCAAATTGTAAGTGCTTTAACCCTGGTTACCTTTTAATTCACGATACTTGCTACATTCCTGTTGGACGAGGTTGGATCAGCGAGTGTGGAAATTATAGACACTGGCCTGCAGGAAATGCTCCGCCCTTAAATAAGGCATCTCTTCTAATGAAGTATGTAATTTTAATTTACTTTCGTATAGTTATATGACTTGTTTGCACAAATTGAAACGCCGATACGCGCACTCAAAGCCATTTCGACAAAAAAGTCATCAAATCCAGTATTTTGACAGTAGTTGTGCTACAGCAATGAATTTCTTACTATACAAACCGAAAGTTTTATAAGAATCATTGGAAATTTTTGTTGAACCTTTTTGCTTTCGAGTTTTTATTTACTTATGGATAACTTGCTTTCAGTTAACAATCCTTGACTAATAGTTTATACAGACTTCAAACATTTTCACTTCGAAACCAAAAGATTGATAGTCTTATAAACGTTGGTCTTATTCTTATTGTTGTACAACCAACCAAGTTAGGTGTTTATTTTAGGTTATTAATGCATAATCCCAGTCCCACAGCCCCACCCATTCACTGCATGGTTATTCGAAATTCATTTCTATATGCTTTTCAGATGTGCTCCTCATTCACATTGTGTTATGGATCCAACATGGATAAACTATCGTTGTAAATGCAAACCAAACCAGCGGTATCACAGCAAAACCTTCACTTGTGGACATGGTACAATTCCTAAATTTTCTCACGGGGGTGCCATCGGAATAATTTTGTGGGGTATACTTCTGTGCTCACACAAATATTTGTATTATTAAACAACTAGATTATAAGAATTTCAAACATATTATTGGCAATAATATTATAGCTCTTGACAAATACAAAGTTACAAAATTGAAAATCTCATTGATATTTTGACAGAATATGTAATGTACACAATTTAACACAATGTATACATGCAGCAGAGCTGGGCCAAATACTTGTGCTCAAAATACAAAATACAAACTACAAAATACTTTCGAATCCCAAAATACAAAATACTCAAAATACTTTTAAGATTTTTCGGCTCAAAATACTCAA